>KZ119064.1:126-19903 GCA_002153405.1 Mycosphaerella populi pn0402 | reverse complement strand
CTGATTAATAAGCAAGACTGAGTGCTCCGTGACCAAATCAGGTCAGGTTTAGTGAGCGGATCAGGTTGCTCAGGTTAGGCTTAGTAAGCGAATCAGGGCAATCAGGTCAGGCTCAGTGAGCGGATCGGGTGATTATATAATGATCACTGATCAGTTCAGGTCGATCAGGGGCGTGCTTATTTTTACTCAGTGATTAAAAGCGGCGAGGGGGCGAGCACTAGAACGGAAAGAGGCCGCCAAGGGTTGCTGGACAAAATCCGGTATATATGTATGCAGTGGTCTGTAGCGCTGCTTATCGATAGCCTATCACCTATCGATAAGACATCCCGCGGTACCGACGATAAGACGCCCGATAAGACTCCACCCTTTCCACGTAACTCCGTTCTCTTTGCCCTGATATTGCGCTTCCTTGGCCAACAATAGTGGCGTACTGTGAACTAGGCTCGCAGCTGTAAATCGAAACCTCAGCTTAGTCTTGCTTCCGTCTCCAGAACAAGGTGGCTGGGTTGGGCCTCCCAGCGCATTCATCATCCACTTGCGGAAATTCTGCTGCCTTCGACTTGTACAAACACTGAGGTATCTTATCACGGAATGGCTGATCAGTTCTGAGAGTGTCGTCGTCGCTATTCCCAAGGCTCCAACTGTGATCTTCAATATAGCAAACTGCATCGTGACATCCCCGCGCAATGGACCAGGAAGAGGCACCCCCGCCACCTTACTCCGCTGTCGATCCGTTGCTCGCGCCGGGAAGCCAGAACGGCCCATCACAGCAGACCACAGCGCAACCGCAAGGGAATTATACTGGCTCGCAAAATGCTGGAAGCTCACAGGTTGCGCCTTTACCAATACCGGCCCCGCCCACAGTAGTGCCTACACACTTCACATCAGCGGTGGCGTATTTCGAAGAAAGGCCATCTCCCACAAGAGAGGGTATTCGAGAAACTTTGCATCATCACATGACAATATATCCTCGGAGTCAAGCGAAAGATTTCCCTCGAAGGCCTCGTTGCTGGGCTCCGCGCACAGATGAGGTGATACAGCAAGATTGGGACGCCTTCCTGCGCTACTTGTTTCCTCCTGAACTTGGCCCTGCTGCGGCCTCACAAGATCTTCCACGTCAATTGAGAGCCGAGATCCAACGAGATCGAAAGGATAGACCACAGGAGTCTGATGAGCAGCGTTATGCTCGGATAGTGGCTGTCATCGAGGAATGGAATGAAAATTTCTTTGAGCCTAGAGCAGCACGTCTTGACTTTGTTTATATCGCAGAGCCAGATACTGCCCCTAAGTCAGCCTTGTGTCCATATTGTTATCCAGCTGCAACCAAAGCAACGAATACACTTGGCATTCCGAATCCAGCTTCTATCCAATCGCAATGGAGTGCATCCCCAGCCCCTGGACGACCACTTCCAGGCCAATGGCCTATGCAATATGGCCCTGTTCCTAATAATTACGGCGCACCCCAAACTCATATGCCCCCTTTCAATGGCGCAGCGTTTCCCCCGGGCTACCGGCCCCCCCATTATTATCCAGGACAGCCGCCGCCACCAGGCTTTAATCCAGTGTGGCAGTGGAATAACCCGGCATACATTCAAGCACAACAAACAAACTCTGGCTCAAAAGGAGGGCTATCAGGGTTCATCTCAAATATATCAGCACAAGCACAGAAGTACGGAGAACGATTCGCAGAGCAAGCTCAGCAATACGGTGACCAGATAAGCGCACATGCCATGTACTACGGCCGACAAGTCGAAGAACAGGCTATGCTGCGTGGGAGATGGATTGAAGAGCAAGCAGGTCTATCCGGCCAAAAGCCGGGGGCTTACCCACCTGCTGGCTACTATCCATATCCATGGGGTCCTCCACCTCCAGGAGTCTCATCGGCACCTGGGCCACGGCCACCATCCCAAAGTCCGACTCCTTCGCATCCAACGGAGAGCCAACACACCCCTCCAACGCAGAATAAGCCAGAGCAGCAAGGCAAACTGAATGTTGAACGAAGCAGGCGCACCTCTGTTA
Source organism: Mycosphaerella populi pn0402 (assembly GCA_002153405.1). Classification (NCBI taxonomy): domain Eukaryota; kingdom Fungi; phylum Ascomycota; class Dothideomycetes; order Mycosphaerellales; family Mycosphaerellaceae; genus Mycosphaerella; species Mycosphaerella populi. The sequence continues at coordinate 17,884 of KZ119064.1, read as the reverse complement.
GCTCTACAGCGAGCGACTCTTCACTGAGTTCGTTGGAGTCACTCCAGACCACATCTGACCTCAGCGCTTCCGATCTCGAAAATATAAGAACCCAGCTGCAGACATTACATGACCGACATGACCGGACTCTATATGATGCGGCTGCAGACCTTCGACGCCAACTAAACGTTCTCCAGGATTCAAGGCGCGAAGCAAAAACCTCTGGTCGTATTAATAGACGGAACGGCTGGAACAGGCCTCAAAATCAGCCTGTTGACCGCAATGATTGGGGACGTTGGGATTCTCCTGCGCAACAGCAGCGCCAATCCATGGAGCGCCGAGCCATGAAGGATGAATTGGGAGCTACTAGAAAAGCATTTCATGACGTAGTCCATCGTGCACGGGAGGACCAGCGCGACAGACGTCGGAAACGCAAAAACTTGCATCGCCAAGAACAAACACTCCGTGAATCTTCAGAGGGGAAGGAAACGCATATTTCTCTTTCCGGGAACCTCGGTCAGCTCTCTTTGAGCGATGCCTCTACATCTAATTCCCCATCAAATACCGCTAGACCTCAAACATCCGCCTCATCAAGTTATGGGCGTCCTGGTCCGGGCAGTGTACCTTCAGCTTCTGGCTCTCAATCAGGTAACAGCTTTCCGGCTGAGCTTCCTGATCGGAAGGCCAAACCGGGGAAAACTAGGCTGAGAGATAAACTAATGCCGCGTGCCTCGAAGCAGCAGAATGCTACTGGTGAGGTCGAGGATGCCAAGGCCAAGGCAAAACGGGAAGCGGATGAAGCGAAGGCAAGGTCGAAGAAGGAAGTTGATGATAATAAGAGTGGGAGAAAGAAAGAGAAAGATGTCAGTGGCTCTTGAGTGGCTTTGATGGAACTTCTCGATATACAAGTTCAATTGGAAGTGAACAAGCAGCTTACTCTAGATAAAATCTCTGCACACCTACAACTACGCAGGTTGCCTGACAAGTATTCAAAGGGTTTACACTCATAGTATTCCAGTAGGGCAGAGTTCTACAATGGCCTAAACACGCTTGGGGGAAACGATCCAAGTGGTCCTACAGGCAATGAATGCAGAAATTGGAATTTCTAGAGGAGACGAATACAAAATAAATAACTAAAAGACTTTGATTCTCATGGGACATTCAAATTACCAATATCAGAATGTGTATTGACGTAATTCAAGTTTCGTGCGGTTGGAGACCTAATAGACCTTCGCAATGGGCCCAGGTTGCGTGCTGACCTCCAGCCCACGACCCAGCCCTCAGGGGGCTATGGGCCCTAACTCTAAAGCCCAACCCGGCCCAGACCCACTGATGGCTGCCTCATGGGGCCCCAATAGCCTGCTTTGCTGCATAATTATAGCCACGGCGTTCATAATTCTACTGATTAATGCTTTCACCATACTGTAAACATCTACAGCAATTGCGTAAATGCTTTAAACTGCTGTGTTTTGCACTGTTTAGAGACAATAATGGGCTTCTATCTCGGTTCTTAAGCCCCGTGGTGGGCTTGCAGATAGGATCCCAAACCCAATTCATTTGTATGATTCGGGTGGGCTAGTGAGGAAGTCTAAAAACGGATACCTAGTGAAATAATTGCAAGTATTCATGAATAGATCGGTACTTTGGTCTTCGGTCGAACTTAGATATTATCCAAATCGAAGAATAGACGATTTCGCATGAACTTGGTTATACTGTCTCATACATATCCATGGATCTATGATAATTTTTTATTGGGTAAAAATAATTCAGGATATAAGTAGGTGAATCGTGAGCAAGAACTACATTCACTTTCTCTATAAATGTGTCTTGTCATTCATTTTCATCCGTAATTGCACTGGCTTCAAACGCTGATAAGAATGTTTCTGGATCAAACGGCCCATCCAAACGGATAGAAGACGAGTCTTCCGGTATCGAACTTGATTCGATGTCTGGTTTGATCGCGTCGGCCAATGGCGAACGAAAACGCACCTCTGTGCGGATAGAACGTGACTTCTCAGGAACGGAACTACCTTTCAGCTCTTGAATGGTAGACGTTTTGGAAGGTCGGGCCATAGGCGAAATGTGAGGCTGTGTTCGAACCAGACTACCCTGGAGCTCAGCTGCGCCGAAAGGTGTATCAGGATGGCCATCTGCGCGCGTGTTGTAGGACTGATTGCTGAACAAGGAAGACTCGTAGGTTAAAATTGAGGAAGCTTCTGACGAAGTTGAAGCTGATGCTTTGTGACCGCTACGTCCTGCGTTTCTGGTCATTGTTCGACCTCTCGTGGCTTTTCTGCGGTGAAGAGCCGACTCTTTGATTCTAGATGCACTTGGAGGCTCTGGAAGATAGCGAAATTGATTTACAGACCCGGGAAGTGAATTCAGGCCACTTGACTCTCGCAAATAGGACGCAGTGTCATCGAGATAATCGTAGTCGAAGATAGGCAAATGCTTCTTTATCTCGTCACGTAAAACGGAAAATTGCTTATCGCGAGACTTGGACAAAGAAGGGGGTGCTTTATAGTAAAGCAAAGTATTCTTGGGCCCAGAAGGTTGAAATCCAAGAATTGACAGCAAGTAACTTGGAACATCGAACTCTTCCGGGCCAGGATCATGAGCCCAGTCTAGAATAGACTCATCAAGGACTTTGCTTTGAATTTTCATGACCGGTTGCAATGACTGCATTGTTTCTCGAATTTCCCAGTTGATCCCGAATTCTAACTGCAGCGGCTTGTGATATGTAAGAACTCTGTCGATCCAGTTATATGCGGGTGTTCTGTCGTAAAATGTCGTTTGATCGACATCTCCATACCCGTAGAGCAGCGTACATAGGCGAATGAAGCCGCCCAAGTCGGCTTGTTCATCCAGCTGGAATCTAACCACCGAGTCAAAGTCAAGCCCCCAGCCATCTTTATCCGAGGTCAAAAAGCTGGGGCTATATTGAGATAGGAGTTGTCCTGAGATGAAACTTTCAGGGTGCTCGTGAGTCATCCTTTGTGAAAATCCATCAAAGCCAAGAAAGGATATTTTTGGATGCTGTACGTTCTCTGGATTACTGAAGACTGTTTCCAGCATGTCCAGTCGCATTCTTAGCATTCGTAGTCTAAGGCACTGCATGTTTTCCCCGTCGTTGTGTGAAAGTATGAGGGGGCATGATGTGGCCAGATTCATAAATTGGCGCGCCAAATGAAATGAATGCCTCCACGGGTGATCTCGTGAGGTCGGCATATCATAAAATTGGCCAAGACTCTGATACTGGTCGTGAAAGATCACAGTGAGTTCACCAAGTGCTTCTGCTCGGTCTATGCAAGCGTTGAAGGCAACCGCCTGCTTCATTTCGCTCATCAGCGAAAACGATTCTTGCCCGACAGCCCCGCCGAAACATCCAGCTCCCAGTAAAACTGCAATATCTGCAGTAGTTAGAGTCGGAAGCACTTTCAATAAAATATGCAATACCCGATATGAATTCCAGAGATCTTCGTTGCGAGATAATATGTCAAACCACTGCACAAAGCCGCAGCGACCACTGGCAGCACGCGTTGACCCTGTAAATATCCAAGGGCATCTCATCTCTTCAAGGCTCACCCAGTTGGAGGTTCGACTGGCGAAGACAATGATAGCGATGTAAATTTCAAAAATGCGTATCTACCATACTCTCAGCTTGATCCATTTTATGGCTGAGGTACTTGAGATTGGATTTTACTTACCAATATTTCACATGGCAATTTTCCAGGCAATATGTTTATATTCTGGCGACGGAGGAAGTCCCATGTCTTGGTCGCTCGTCTCAGTGCAGAGCGCAATGCACCTTTGGTATGAATTCGAACCAGAGATCTCATTATTTGCAACAGCTCGATCTCCACATCTTCCAAAAGCCCCTGCGCACGTTCTATTTGGGTGTCAAGGAAGTCATCCAGGGTCCGGTATTTTCCTTGCTCCAGTAGCAGGTCGGCATATTCGACCACGACTGGGTACAAAGAAACATGCTTGGAAAGTGTTTGCTGGAAGATCTCGTGCGCTTGACCATATTTTCGAAGCCGTTTGAATCGCACGAAATCGACTATTTGTTGCTTGATCTTTCCCTCGCATTCGAGGCTCGATACCAACCCATCTGCATCATTGCCTGTGACCCCTGAGGAGTCACTCATCGTTTGGTGCCTCTTTCTTGCGTTTGTTTTGTCAACACGTCATTTTTGTCGGGGTATGAATATGAAGGAAGTTGGGTTGCGGCTGAGCATGACCTATTTTCGTATCCCACGCTGGCCAATTATTGTGGAGAGAAGCTCTGCCGCTGCTGTTCGCGCAATGGCCCCAATTTCTGCTGGCTTGGACCCCCCTCGATTTTTATTTTCCGCTCTTGTTCTTGTTCGAGCATTAGAATATCTCGTAGGGTTTCGATTGAAATTGTTTCAAAAAAAAAAAAGAAAAAAAAAAAACAACCAAACTTAAAAACTGCGGAGCCCTACCTAGGTGTATGCCTTGAAGTCGATGAAACATGCAACAAAAGTCCATTATACTGACCCACAGCAAAAGCTTAACACACACAGGAACCTAGAGATTGCAATGTTGCCAGATATTCTTAACTAATTTTATCTTTGGGGTGGGATAAATCGCGTGTTTTGTCGCCCCCTCCGCCCGCTCGTCCCAGCCCCCTGGATACGCCTGTGTTGAAAGAATCTACAGGAATAACATGATTACAAAGCTCATAATATAGCACTAACACTTGATAGTCTTTGATCGCGTCTAGAGTAGAAGGATTTACTGTGAGATACTCTGGCTTTTTAGAAAGCCTTTCACAAATACCGTGTTTTCTTTCCACGCTTCCCGTCTCTGCTCAGGTGTGGTGTCGTCCTCGAGAAGGGGCAAAACTCCTAATTTCATTCCGAATTCATACCACACTAAGAACGTTTTAGCAGAGTCTGAGCTAAGTTGATCTCTCCATTTTGGTATTTCTCCCCAGAAAGCATCTCGAAGTTTTTCGCTTCCATCAAAAAACTGTTGTTTGCCTTCATAGTCTTTCCAGAACAGAGGCTCGATGAACTTGGGAACAAAAGCCGCAAATGGCAGACAGTATACCAGCTCCCAGTCAATCACCGATTCGAGGTCTCGGGATGCATTTGGTGAAAGGATTATGTTATGCAATCCAAGATCCGCATGCGATACAACACATGGTACATCCTCCACTACTGGGGGGATATTGAGCCCTGCCTTGACCAGCTTCCTAACGCCAGGCAAAACATCTTCCTTGAATTCGTCCACACATTCTCTTTTTTCAAGATCTCGAATACAGCCATCCACCCAGGCTTTGAGATAGGCAGAGACCGAAGCAAAGGGACCGCCCAGGTCGTGTACGCGATCAGCACCGATGTCCACCCGAATCTTGTCGTCTTCAGATTCACTCGGTCGAAATGTAGCTTCACCGATGCGATTTTGCGATTTATTGATTTCCAAATCCCATAGTGATGAGAATACCCGAGCAATTTGTCTGACAAGAGATATCCTCTTAATCAAAGTTGTCTCGTAGTAAACATCACTTGCAAGGGGCCCATCTATGAACTCGCTAACTTCGACTTTCATATTCGAGGAAACTTTGACCGAGGTCGGGAACATCCGCGGAATCGGAAGATCGGAGGAGGCATTTTGGTGGAGGTATTCAACGAATGCGTTGATAGAATCGACATCTCCATGGTATCTCAACTGAACCATGTAACGCTGAACGGTTTCACGAACTGAGACCCGATAGCTAATACCATACGCTCCCTTAGGGTATCTGACGATGCCTTCAGTTTCAGGGGTTCCTAGGCCAGTATCATCGAAGATTTTGTAAAGTTCGGCGTTTGTGATCGAGATACGGTCTGGAGTTGATGCGAGCTTTCCGTTGTTCTTGGCGATACGAACTGTCCATTTTTCGCCGATTTCCGCGCGGGCCAAATTATAAAGGCCAGCAACGAATGTAATTGTTTTTTCATCTTCTTTCAAAAAGTCGTATAAAACGGCGTTGCCTTCATACTCGCCAAGCAACCCGCCCTTGACCAGTAGTCGCATGCATTTGGCTAATTCTGCTTGAGACAACTCATTGGACATATTTTGGTTGTTACAACTCATCTCCATATTTGCATACCTAGGCACCTAGGTAGCAACTCAGGTTTGGGATTATGGTCGGCTTGGGCGCATATGGACAATCATGTCATCTATAGTGTTCCTACCTACCTGGGGATCAGGCTTGACTTAGGGCAAGACCCTTCTCGCATTCGACGTTTTTTTTTTGTTCACAGCCATCATCGTATGTCGAAAACGGTAATCCGAAAATCCGGATCAACACTTTAGTATTCTACGGGTGGACGCGGTAGGGAGACAAAGAATGTCAAGCTCAAATTGGGGACCAGGAATTTTTTGGAAAGTCCTCCACCCCGCCCTTGTGGCAGATCATTAACATGTTGAATCTAGATCGTATCAACCCCAAGGTTACTCCCTGGCATCGTTATGTATTCCGTACATAATCCGGCCGGGTTACTTGATCGAGCCAAGGGGACCGGGCTGCACACGTGTGCTTATCAGCATCCATCCTGCAATAACGCAGCTGAAATCACCCCTCCCCGCACAGTCAACTGTTCACATAAATCATCAATATCAGGACTTCCCATTTTAGATGCAAGGAGTGGAAAGATTTTCTCTTATTATGCTCGAGTGCTCAACGTGACCAACAGCATTGCTCTTATGTAGAAAGAATCACCACATGCGAAATTTTTCCGGTGCGCGATTTTTTGAAAAGATCATGCAGCACTCCCCCTCCCCAACATTCCCATTGCAACCCGGGTTGTGATCCTTGTTGGGCTTCTACTAGTGGCATTTTGTGTGGCTCTTGGTCATTCGCCCGTTGTCTTGATCGACAGAATAATTAAGTCATTCTCGGCGGAAGTCACCTCGATTGGCCCCTGCTCCCGAAAATCCCAGGTTTGAAAAGGGACGCTAGAAAACAGGACAGGGAATTCCCTTGGGATTGGCTTTAAACCCATGTTGTTAATGACTGGTGGTTTTGCTTTTCCTGCTCCATAGGTCAATATGTATACCCTAACTTGGGATGATGATAGTCGCGCCATGAGCCCCTCATGGTGGTCGCGGGAAATGTAATGCAATCAGCGGAGGGATAGGCAATGAGAAAGATTTAATATCTTCACTTACATGTGCGCTTTGGGCATGTCACTATCCCAGAACTTTTGCTCTCCAGTACCGCTTCAGAGGCTTCGAATTACTTCTGCCCTATCATTCTGATCGTCTGGGAAAATCCACTATGTCCCAATTTGAGGCTTATAGTCTAGATGGATTCAACTCTTTGCCCACTATAAACGAGGCATGTGAGTCTTTCAGGAATAGCAGTGCGCAGCTTGTTGTGGACTCAGCTCTGAAAGACCTTTTTATTCGCTACGAGGTAACGGATATACTGGGAGTCGCCCTTGTACATCGCCATTTCGCCTTGGAAGAAAATCAGTTACTAGTCGAGGCAAACGGGACATCTGTTCCATGGACGCTTCCAGATATATCTAAGATAGAAGACAAAGATGGGACTATCAATCCACATTCATGGGCCGTTCAGCGTGGGCGCCTCATGCCATTCGAGTTCTCATTTGAACTGCACAATATTGGCCCTGAGATTACCCCGAAAAATCCTTTCGCAGACATCAATCCAGCTTTCTTTGCCGAATTCACGTCAACTCTCATGGTACATGGCTTGGAAAATGTCCTTGGCCTCCGTCTAATCAATGGTCAACCTGGTCAAAGAATGGAAATTTCAAGGGGAAAAGCGAATATCGAGCTACTGGTAACCCAAGAATACTGTCATAGGCTTCGTGACCAGTATACCGATGTAGTGTGGGTATATGATGAGTTGGAGGATGGAAGTCATGTTACAAGAGGTTGTCAACATTGCAGAGAAATGGGCGTGACCAGAAGCGGCAATGTCAGAGCGCATGTATAAACTCATGGAGCTTGTATTTAGAGACGGCGAATAACCAAAGCTGTGATTTCACTGTTTCATGAACTACCATATTCTAATGAAAATTGAATTTGAGGCTTAAAAACTCTCTTGATGTCTTCATTTAATTTAGTTCATACTCAAGTTCCCTCATTGAGAAGGGTGGGGCATTTACTAAGACTATTATCGAGCTCTTCACTATGACACTCGTCAGATGCAATCAATCTAGAGAAAAGCATGCGCCACTCCTTGGATACCCTTCTTTTCTCCACAATATCAGACACTGATTTTCTGTCAGAGCATAAAAACTCCGCTGCATTCTGTAGTTGTGCTGGGGAATTGAGCAAAGTCTGGAGTATGTCTTCATCAGCGTACTCCGCAACGAATTGAAACAGAGCTTCCCCATCGTTTGTGATGTGTTTTATATTGACGGGTATGTTTAGCAAACTTCTGAGGCATTCAGCAATGTTGAAATAGATGGCAAAGTTTAAAGCAGACCACCCATGCAAGTCCACTGCATCAATATTTGCGCCCTGGTGAACCAGAGTCTCGACACTCTTCAATCGACCATAAAGAGCTGCGAATATGAATGGCGTGCTATCATTTTTATCACGCGCATTTATATTCGCCCCTGCATCAAGCAAAATCGAGAGTAACTCTGGAGAGTCGTGGTATGCGGCTACAAAATGCAGAGGTGTTTGTTGAGATACATCTTGTTGGGATGGGTTTGCATTTGAGCTGAGCAGAGCTTGAACTGTTCTTGGATCGCCTCTTTCTGCAGCATACGAGAGTGGGGTTCGCTCTGCTTTAGAAGGCAAATCAATTTCAGCACCATATTTCAAGAGCATGTCGACAGCCTCGGAGTCCCCTCTACAAGCAGCCCAACTAAGAGCAGTCTTGCCCTCTGAATCCTGGGCATTGATGGCTTCTAGAGAAGAGGCTATGAGCTCTGACTCAAGATCCCAATAGTTCAGACCAAGTAAAGTCTTGTGCAGATTTGTAAACCCGCGTTTGTCTAGCTTTTGGTATGGCGAGAATAGTCTTCGAAGGTTCTTTTCGTCATCTTGATCGATGCTCTTGGATAGTATCTTATTCCATGCAACATCAAACGCAGATCTTAATTCTGTTAGTCTGATTTCACGACATAAAATGATACTCGGGCCTTTAATGTGTAGACACTTACGTATGATTATGGTCCTCGAGATAAGGGTCAGCCTCGCTACGCAAGAAGAACTTGCATGCCTCAATTCGATTGTTTGAAACCGCAATCTGCAAAACACAATCTTAGCTATCCTCTTCCCTATGGTGAATTGAAGCCTCGTCTCAAACCTACTCGTAATGCTGAGCGACCACCTTTTGAACTGACGTCGAATGGGGTGGCTCGCTTCTGCTGGAATAGAGCCCGCAAACCTTCAACATCGCCATTGGCTGCAAATTTGAAAAGATCATCTCCAGCTGCTACAACCTTTCCAATTCGTAATATCCTCTGTGGTGAGAATATATGGGGAAGCTGAAAATGTATAACGCGGTCTGATATCCATGCTGGATAGTATAAGCTTAGATTCCCGTCTGGTTCAGCTTGGTGTTTGCAATAGGCGTCAGTGCACTTGGAACGTGTCATAGAGTAACCAGAATGAGTGACAAAAATGGCCCCGAGGTACTCGGACAGGAGTTTAGGTGTGTTGAAATGGTGGACCTTGTGGCAGATACAAGAGCACAAAGAAGGGCCCCGGGGCTGCAAAGATTTCTCAACTGTTTCTTTGGTCATATATGGGGCCATGGTTTCTGCAAACTCTTGAACAGATAACATTGTCAGAACTTCCAATTCTCTATAGTTGTGCGAATGTGTGTGTGTCCCTACAGATGCGGGGTAGTGAACCGGGGCTGAACAACTCACCTGTTGCTGCATCCCTGTAGTTATGCAATAATGCCTTGGCACAAGAAGCCGCCGTGGCCGCGGCGTAGGTCTGCCAATTCTTGTTCTTGTGGCTATCAGCGTAGTCGGCAACTCCCTTGATAGTCACAGAAGGGAGCCAATCCGCTATTCCAGCGGCTTCCATCTCAAAAGCTACTGCACCTTCGTTCTGTCCGTCCCCCTGTGCAGCCAAATCTCGGTGTATGCCAGATCTTAATACCAAATCAGCTGAGCTAATGGATCCAAAATGCGCATACGGCTTGGGTGGCTTATTCCCCTGTAGCCGCTTGCGTTGTATCAGATTTCCTGCACATCCAGTCTCCCCACAGGTCTGGCTTAATGCTTTATTGCAAACCATGTCGGCATCACAATTCCCACAAAGAGACACAGAAGTCTTTCCAAGTCTATCATAGTGCTTGTGGCCGTAGGACGACTCAAATAATCTGTCGTGCGAAACCCCAGGATATGTCCAGCGTGTGTTTGATGCATGGGTTTGAATACTTTCCAGATTCTTGCACAGCTCTTGGTGAAGTAAAGAATAAGCTTTATTTGTCTTGATCCCAACCAAGTGAGTTCTCATATCCTGAGCACTGGTGCCAAGGGTTTCTTTGATGCGCCTCTGACTTCGAAGTCCTCCAGGATGTTGCTTCCCAGGATTACTTTCAATGACTTTATCACTTATTATGACATCACCCAAAATTATCTCATGCTTATATGGCGGAAGGGAGGTCTTAGGATTGTAAGGCGAGGCGCCACATATGCCAACGAGCAACGCGAGACGGATGTTTTCGAAACTTTGGCGAAGGTTTGCAGCAGCACTTGCAGCACACTTACCACCCATTTGTCGTAGACATACCAGAATAACATCATGCCCACCAATTCTTCCAGGTTTGAACCATTCCATGTAGCAGTTTGAATTCAGCTCCTGGTAACTGTACTTGTCGTACTCAACTTCCATTAAAGCCTCAACGGCATCAAACTCGAGTGCAAGAGCGCAGATGATGGCAATAGTGAAAGCTTTCCGAGACTTCTTAACCATATTGTGGAAAATAATGATGTACTCAGATCAAACGACTTGATCATTTCCATTAGGTGGAATAAAAGGTCGAAGTATTGACATCGATATACCTTCCAACGGACTTTGAGACCCTCTTTTCATACAGCCTCTTCTCACATCAAAGTGAGGCTCGCTGCCAATTTTTTGATGCCCAAAATAATACAGTCCTTACTTAGATCTCTCATTGAGCACAAGCCCCCTGAGTTGCTACGTAGCCATTCTCCGGATACTTCAATATGAGAAGGCAATATATCGCCGATGCTACCCTTCTGATGGCTACCCAATTATTCCCCGTATGATCCGCATAGATTTTATAAGAAGTGCTTTATTTCTTGCTTTTGTCATGAGCTTTATGCCCAAGCCTCGGTCACCTTGAACGACACAACTTGCGCGGCGGTCAAACATTGCGGCAACCCAGGTGGGATTATCTTCAGCCGCATAGAGCTGCCTAGTTCAGATCCCGGGCATGGCACGGAGGGGGCCTATGGAGAGATGAGTTCGTCCAAGACGGAAGTTGATGGATCACATCAATGGTTGACATGCTTGACGCTTGGCTTTTCTCTCTGCATCATTGCCAATCGAAGATAGCCGGTTGTGACTTTGGACATGAGGAAATTTTTATTATTAAGTTTTCTTTAGATACTTCCCTTCTTGGATCTCCATTGACGCCATCATTGGAAGTTTCCTCGTATTCCAACTGTTGGTTATTCGGGTGCTTTGGCCTCTTCTTGCCCACGCAGAAGAGGAGCCACGTGTGATATCACCACGCAGGTGTGGAGAGGGTGTCAGTGTTCTCCTGATCAAGCCCCCGGGTATATTAAATATCTCTTATTTACAAGGAGTGTTGTAGATTGCCAAAGCTTTTTATCACCCGAGGGGTACATCGCTTGCCTCCCTAACTGATAAATTTCTTCTACAGCAGCATGACTCAATCGATGGGGTATGGCCTGTAAATTCTGTGGAATAAGTACCATCTTCCGGGTGCTAGCATTTGGCTGTTGCGTTCTGGAGATAAGATTCGTGCAGAAATAAAATGGACTGTTGGCGAGACCTGGGTTTTGCTGTGAAGATCCAAATAGGGTTATGCACTGTGACCAACCGTCGGACGAGAAATTCGCCGCCCCTCATTTATCTGAACTTAAGGTCACTTGGACAGTGGGAGTTAGTCCAGCATCATCAAGTCCTACCTCAACTTCCCAAGCATCGACCTCTTCGACTTCTAGTACAACTGGTACTATGGTACTGTCTCTAATACATCCTCGGTGCTCAGCACGCCTTCGGTCTCCACTATGTCTAGAACTACCGCTTCAGCAAGCGCATCACCTACCTCTTCCACAAATGATGGCATTAAACCCGGGATTTTGCCTGGTCTTGTGATTAGGGTAGTCATCTTATTACTTCGCCAAAGCATAGTCTCTGTAGACATATCGTATTAGTGAATGGTAGTCGATATTGATTGCCATTCTTCTTGAGAGCTATTTTACAATTCTGTTTTTTTTTTTTCCTTCCTCGATCCTAGCCTAACTGTCGGGCTTGAAATAGCCATTACACATATCCAAATCAAGGTACTCGCGCTCGGGCGATTGTCAGACTTTTATACAGTTTATGCACTGCGTATCCAAGGATCTTGAAGTAGCTCTTTTGCAGTAATTTTTCAAAGGGGCCAAAATAATTTCGAGAAAGGTATATTTTCCGTCTATCAGCGCAAGTCTTCTACAGTGAAGTGAGTACGAACTCGTCTTAAGCTAATCGTTAGGGGATTAACGGGTAACCGATTGAGTTCGCGGGCAAGCCAAACGGTTGAGCCTGACCCAGCGCCGATTTTAGATATGATTTGATACCTTCTAATCAGAACCTCGCCGAATGTTGCGGGATAGAACGAAGCGGGATCCGAATAAGGCGTGGATTCCGGGATAATTTAGTCTGTCGGAAGGATGGGGCGATGTTTGTGTGCCCTCTTAAACAAAGACCCAGCTCGCGAGGCCGCTATATGTTTAGTTTGAATATATTAAGAGGCCAATCCAGGTGCAAGGGATCATCTAGACATAAGAACAATAAGAGCGATGCGAACCTCGTAAGGAGGCAGAAGATCTCCATCCCCACTGCCTTTGACAATCCCTTCATAAATTAAAAATCCTTTGAAGAATATTGTCAAAAAAAAAAAAAAACCGTAGTTATTATTGAGATGAGACTTGTCTTGTGAAACACGTAGATTTGTTTTCAAGACTACCATGCGTTGGAAGTGGTTTTCGTACAACAGTAGAATCTAGCGACGTCCAGCATTCAGGCCTCCGGGTTGAGCCGCATCCTGCGCCAAAACCTCAGAAGTGCGATCTCCCGCAACCTCAGTCTGTGTATAATACAACAGCCATGAACCGCTCACCTAGGCGCATTTCTATTGCATGCACATACTGCCGATACAGGTACAGCTCTCATGCGTCGAACGCACTCTAGAGTCCTCGTTGCATCTTGAACGCGGGCAACCCGTGGATTGGTAAGCTGACGGCATTCAGGAAACGAAAATGCGACGGCCAGACACCACAGTGTAGGACATGTCGAGTCAAGGGCCTGCAGTGTAAATATTCAGATCCAGAAACAGAGAGGTAAATTCTCCAGTACTGGGTGGCCTTGAACAAGTCATGGATTGCTGATCAACTCAGGGGCGATGAAGGGCCGCCACATCAAACCCAAGCACAGCGCTTGGATAGCATCGAGGCGCTACTTCACCAACAAACGGAGTCTCTGGAGGCTCTACGGAGCCAGATTCCACAAACGAGAAGCCCAGAAGACTCTGGCAAAGAGACTCTTCAAGTAGAAGCCTCCCAGAATGGCATATCTGGTTTATCAACTGGGTCATCCTCCTCTTCGACTTATCGCTCGGCGTACGATTCACCTCTTTCATCTGTTGGCACAGAGGGCAGGTCATCTTCCATGCAAAATGGGGCCGATCGGCCTCCACCACCAGCCGGGCATATAAATACGCATCCTACGTGCCTGACTGATATACTGAAGTTGCCCCAGGTCTGCAAGTTGATCGGCTCTTACACAGAGGATTTCTTCCTGCGAATAGAGAACCAAAGAGAACGACTGCCGATGGCAAACGCAATTATAGATGTCGGGGACTTGGAAGTCGACCAAGCCACTGCCGACTATTGTTTCATTAATTTCAGCAAACTGGCCCACCTATTCTACCCGTTTCTCGAGTGTAAGGAGTCAAAGGCTCGGTACGACCAGGTTTTAGCGAGGGGACTAGGCTCGGACCCAGACTCCGCTTTTGCTCTTGTTATTTTGGCTATAGGCGCGACGTCCGCTGATCCTATTGCTCACTGTGAGTCCAAAAGCATTATTGTTCGGATGTGAAGCAGCTTACCTCATGATTAACAGCTCATAATGGCAAAATTTCATACTCTGGCGATACCTTCCTACAAAGATGTTTGAAGATACTACTACCTTTATGGTCCGTGGAATTCTGGCCAGATATCGTCATTTGCGAGACACTCGTACTCTGCTCTATCTATTTCTCGTTCACGGTGGATCCGATGATGACATGGCGGTTTGCCAACATGGCATCGACCAGCATTAAACAAGCAATGAGCAGGTCAGTAATTCTCTGATACAGTTTATATTAACATGGAGGAGACTGATCATTCTCAAGATATCCGGACGAAAGTTATGAAAGTCCAAATTCTTACATCCTGCTTCGACTATCTTGGGTGTCTTCTATTATCGAACGGTATACCAACCCAAGATAAGATATAACGTGCATCGCGCGGACTCGGACTCACACTCAAACAGAGACATGCACCGCGGCTTCAGCCTCCCAAAAAGCTCTATCAAGCATCTCACCAACGAAATTCCTCTGCCGGGATACAAAGGGCCCGACTGCTCTCGAAGCTTCTTCTCTCTAGCAGACATCACTGCCATGAATATCTTAGAGCGTCTTTTCGAGACCCTTGATTCAATCGAGCAACAAAGAGCCGGAATGACCTCATCAGCCGCCTTCCGCTGCGCTGATCCCTCTGGTAGACTTGTCAGCGAACTCAACCACCAACTTGAAGAGTGGTACACAGCCCTGCCGAACTGCATCAAGCCAGACCTTACAGGTAAGGAGAAAGGAACTAAGCAGATGTGCCAGTTAAGACTGCGCTACTGGGATATCAAGCAGTCTATCTACAGACCACTTGTCATTTTCTGGACCTCGTCGGATTACGGCCCATGTCCGACTGGCGCGCTCGAGACTTGTCTTGTTTGTTTGCAGGCTTGTCGCGCTTTTATCAGTAATGCGCATCATATTCTGTCGGAGCGGACGCCATATACATATAGTGTGATTCAAAGGTGTGTGCGCATCTTGAGACCAATGATCGATGCCAAGCTAATCGGATTTCGGTATATTTAGCTGCTTTTCAGGCGTGATTACTCTTGCCGTCGCAGCCCAAGATCCGCAACTGAAACCGCACGTTGGTGATATTCAAGCCGATATAAAGCAAGCTCTTGGCGTCGTCGAACCATGGGCCCAAGACAACAGTAGCGCTAAGGCGATGTACGATATCATGTCGTTGTTGGCTATGAAGGTTCAGTTTGGAAATTGAGAGTACCCTAACGATAATCCTACGCTGATATCCAGGCGCAACGGAAAATGGAAAGACATTCAACAGAGAATTTGCTATCATTCAAACATAAGGTTACTAAGAGAGTTCAACCGCCCACTTAAGCAGTATCAGCGATTTTATAAACGATCTTCTCGCCAGAAGCCTTATCCTCTTCCAACTCCTTCAGTCCCTCGGGAATACCATTGAGTCCACCCTCCTTCAGACGGTACTTGATAGGCTTGATCTTGCCCTGCGCCAGCAGCGCCTCGAAAATAGGATTGAACTTCTCAATATAAGCCCTATCAGCAGGCTTAGCCGGCATCTCATTCCCAAACTTGACCATATCCTCCCCAGTGAAAGTGTAAGCCAGCGAGAAAGATGCTTTGACATCCTTGCGTGTAAGCTGCTGGGTCAAAAGCGCATGATACTTCCCGCCCTGTGGCGAAATAACAGCCTCAGAATACTCCCTCGTCGCTGCAGTCGCAATACAATCCAAAACAACCTGCAACTTGTCACCCGTCACCTTACGGATCTCCTCCTTCGAATTGGCGTCCCTGTAATTGAAGACATAGTCTGCCCCGGCCTCCTTCAGATAGTCGAAGTTATGCGGCGAAGCAGTCGCCAGAACAGTGTACCCAGAAATCTTCGCAAACTGAATAGCTAGGTACCCCGTCGCCGTCGAGCCACCATAGATCAGCACCGGCCCCTTGTTCTCGGGAATAGAGCCATCCGCGCGGGGCCACTCCAGCTCCAGACCCTGGTACAGAGACTGGATGGTAGTCACGACGCCGACGCCCAGTGTAGCAGCCTGTTCGAAAGAAAGGTTGTCGGGGATGTGCCACTGCACGTCGCCCTTTGCGACAATGTACTCTGCGAAGGCGCCGTCTTCGAGCTGCACGCTGTTACAGCCGTGGACGAGACCACAGATGCGGTCGCCCTTCTTGAAGGGCTTTTTCACGGCTGGGCCGACTTCTTCGACGATGCCGGCGTAGTCGCAGCCCACGAGGCCGTTGCGGGTGCTGAAGCCGTACTTGAGGTGCTTCCAGTCGGTGGGGTTGAGGGCAACGTTGACGACTTTGACGAGGATGTAGTCGTCGCGCAGCTTGGGGAGTGGCCTTTGGACGACGGAGGCGCTGTTGTTGCCGTCGGCGACGAAGGCTTTTTGGGTGGTCATTTTGGAGGCTTGGAGCTTGGAGCTTGGAGTTGAAGTATGCGGGTTGTGATGGAATACGGTTTGAGTTGAGCGATCTTGTATTTATAGCAATTGGGACAGCAGGTATTGATGTCAATGCTTTGCAAGTGATTTCTAATCGACCAGTTGAATAATCTGCAGCGTAGAAGCGGGGCTCGGTCTTAACGTCATCTTGAAGCCATTCAAAAGATCCCGCTGGCGGGCCGCCGTCGGCTGTCGGTGGGTCTGCTTAGACAGCTTCAGATGAGAAAGAAAGGGTATCAGATGGACCAATTGATTGATATGCTTAGACTTGAGGCTGCCTATAGCTTGGCTTTTTGTAGCTATGTAATTCTAGGTGGTTTGAAATTCGCCCAGGGCCTTATCGTCTCCCTCTATTCTCACGCAGCATCCCCGCCGAGTGGTCCGCCTATTCGCCTTTGAAGAGCAGCACCCAAGGATACTTACTATTCACCATAATAACACCACATACAACTCTACAAACGCAAACACAATATACACATAACAAGTCACAGAACTTTTCTATCTAACATATACACCAGGATGCATGCAAAGAACCTCACGACTGCGCTTCATTCTTCTCAACCAAATCCCCCACGCCCAGTCCCCTTCCAACCTTCACCCGCACCATCTTCTCATCATCCTTATTATCCTTCTTCCCCAACTCCCCCACTCCCTCCCCCTCATCCTGCGCCTCCCCATCCTCCGCCTTCGCATTCTCCCGGTCCCGCGCCTCAATCGCCTTCCAGTCCATCCACATACTCTCCAGCTTCAAGTGCATCGCGTACGCATCCTCCCCGTCCGCATAGTACTTGCTTTCCACCTTCTCGACCTCAAAGCCCAACGTGTCGCGGTATAGCCGTAGAGCCGCCGTGTTGGATACTCGCACATGGAGGCTGACGTAGCTTGCGCGATGAGATTCGGCCATTGCGCGCTCTGCCCGGGTTTAAAAAAAAAAGCAATAATTAGCCAATCCGGTAAAACATAAAAATTACGAAAGCATAAAAGCAATGAATAAGGCAAACTCACGACTCATCCTCATCAACCTCTCCGC
>KZ119063.1:132-27382 GCA_002153405.1 Mycosphaerella populi pn0402 | reverse complement strand
CGAGGTCTCGGACCTCCTTAAGAATCTCACCAGCAAGAACAACAACCGAGGTTGTTCCGTCACCAACTTCGGCATCTTGGGAGCGGGCGATGTCTGTAAGGATACGAGCGGCGGGGTGCACAATGTCGAGAAGCTATCAAAAACATGATATTAGCTTCACATGTGGCTTCAAAAGAGAGGAGAATCCAATAGAGATGATATCCAGATAGAATTCCAACAAAAGAAAAATTATTCCGCACCTTCATCACCGTGGCTCCATCGTTTGTGATAGTCTGCTTGCCGTTGGCATCAACAAGCAGCAAATCACCTCCGTATGGACCGAGGGTGCTCTTAACAGTTCCCTGGACGGCGACACAGGCGTTGATGTTGGAGATAACCTGGCCCTTGCCCTGGGAAGCGTCGGTGCCTGTTGGAAAACGACAATCGTTAGCACGGTGGACATCCCACACTGCTTCCGGGGAAAGGATCACGGACCCTCCTTCAGCACGACAATGGTGGGTGTTTGGCCGGCGAAGGCCATGGTGGGAAATGTAGTAGACCGGAGCCGGGGACGAGATTTGGGGAAGAAATTCAGGAGAGAAGCTGGTTGTTCCCGGCCGTTCAGGGTATCGGAGGGGTTCGCTGATCTTCGACCACCAAAATTTCCCAAAAGCTGTGATTCCCCCCCAAATGCCCCATAATGCCGGGCGGTGACCAGCTCCAGGGGTCAACGCTAACTATTTCGACTGCATATTCTACTATCGTGAAGAACTGTGCTTTTGGATGTGATTACAATTACATTATTTTAGTCCGGAAAATATGCAACTGGGATTTGAGGTGGCTAGCTTCTTTTCAACCACCTATGCAAATTAACTCGCGAATGACACGCCCGCAGGGCTAATTTGGCCTGTGCGATAGCCACGTATCGCAATTCTTTCTTGATTTCTCACAACGCCATAGAAGGGGGGGAAAGAAAAAAAAAAGAAATTACAAAATGATATAATTGAGACCCGCTCAATTGAGGTCGTAGTTGCCCTCATTCGGGCTTCCATATTCGTATCTGGCAAGTAACTCAGCATCATGCTGCAAGTCGTGCGAGGCTGGGTTCAGCATCCCTAGAACCTCCTGTCGAAAGGGGTCGGAGCCATCATCGACCATCATCTGGTACGCATTATTGGCGGTGTGATAGCGCATCGCCTCGTCGAAGTTGTTCATATTGAGATTTTGTGGATTGGGCGCAAATGCACGAGCCATGGCATTCTGCTGCTGGTACTGTCGCAGTTGTTGCTGTAGCTGCAACATCTGGGGGTCGAGAGGCATCGCGGTGAAATTGGCCATGGGGTGTACTGTGCCAGAAACGGCTGCGGGAGCGGTTGTCGATGGGTTCATGAATGAGTCGTGGCGGGGAGAGTCGTCGGCTTCCTCGTCCATCGCTTGCGGCATATCGGCTTCCATAGAGTCGTCCATGGCTTCATCATTCACCACTGAGTTATCAACTGAGGGAGACTGATCATCGTCCTTGATTCCGGGGATTGGGGGGACTTTCAGTGTTTCCTTGCATTCTGGACAGTCCCGGATAACTCTGTTGACTATTTCTTTGATGCGCACCCAGTGAAACTTGATAGCGATCGCTGCTGTAGTCTTGTTGATACCAGCGTGTTGCCGAAGGTGGACTTCCTTGGCAATCTCGTATTGCTGCTCGGGATCTGACACCACTTCCTTGTCTTTGAGCATGAGCCTCTCCGGTTCGCCATCTTCGCCGCCGGTCAACTTGTAGTGGGTAGCCGCGCTTCGCAGACGGCTCTTCTCGGCGCGGTCCGCGCCACGGGGGTATTTGGAATGTTTGAGATAGTACCGAATCTTCTCAAAGCGATCTTGTGATACAGAGTCTTCGCCATCTAATGTGAGTGCTCGACCGTAGATGATTGCATCCACAAATTCCCCTGGCTGAGACTTGATCTGCCCTCCGCCTGGTACTCTACCGATACGCTTGAAGCCGAGGGAATCCCAAAGTCGACACGAAGCTACATTAGTCTCGTAGACTAAGTTGAATACAGCGTAGGTGTATCCCTATGTCAAAGATGATGAGAATAAAAACTGGGTAGAAAATGGGACGAAAGGCACTTACTAGTCGAGGTGCTAGTTCCAAGTATGCTTCACCCATTAACCTACCCACACCCTTGTTTCGAGCGGCATCTGTGACTATAAAAGTGCCGTTGCAGACATGACTACTCCTTCCTGGATAGTTAGGTCGAATGTGGAATCCACCTAGACAAATCTTGGTCCAATTGGCTCCCGCTTTGTCCATTGCGTGGGTCTGTTGGACACTTTGAATGTCGCCGAGCAGCATCACTACACCGAAAGTTGAAAACCAATAACGCCCGAATTGAGCCAGAGGAATTGCTTCGGACATGGCATAAGTATCTCCGATTTCAATTTCTTTGTTGAATTGATCTGATAGGTACTTCAACAGTGACCTTGGTACTTCTTCTGCAGTGCCAAAGGGCATCAGAGTTGCAACGGTAACCCGGTCGCGGAGAGTAACCTGTCGCGGCGCCAACGCCACTGGATACTCCAGCTCTGGGGCCGTTGAGGGCAGATCCGAGTCGCCATGGACTTCAGACATGGTGTGTGGTGTGTATAGGGTACTGTCTGGCAGTGCCGATCACGGGACTAAATACCATATTAGTCGGGACTCATTGTAGCAGTAAAGTCTGGAACGGGGGAGAAAAGAGAAAGAAGGAGGCCGAAGACGAGCACAGGGCGTTCTTTGAGCCAGCAAAAGCCTGGGAGTTTTCTCCTGCATCTCTTTGAATTCAAAGTGCGCAGGGTATATAACTGACCTTCTGTGCTTCTTCTAGAAGCTGTTGGCACTTCGAGGACCGCGTGAGTATTCTCGAGTATGGCCTCAGCGGAAATTGGGCTGGGCGGACAGCCCCTGGATGACTCAGCTTTCCTGACTCATCTCGCTGCCTGGCGGGTCAGGCGGCAGTATGCACGCTCTGTTGCGCACTATAAACAATTATAATCACTTCCTTCGTGCACCTGTGGATTCGTACAACACCGATACAAATTAAGGGAAACATTAGAAACGGAAGCTTTCATTCTCAAAAATTCATAAGCTATGTGAAATTCCAGATATTGCAGGACCAATGTCGGGTTGTTCTCTCACGTCCGAATAAATCTGGGGAGGCTCTGACTATCGGTTGAAAATGTCAAAAACGAGCCAAATGTGTTCGTAGAGTTTGTTCCCCGAGGAGTGTAAAAGTGATCAGGCCGAGTATGGCTACCAAAATCTGGTAACTGGTGGGGACGGAGTGATAGTTGAGAGGATACGATATCTCTCCAATGCAGCAGCAACCTTGAATCTCTCGTTGTGTGCCCAGTAGACTTGGAATTCGATAGCTCCGAGGGGTTCCAACTGGATGGGCTGTACTTCGACGAATGGCTTCGGGGTGTTGATCTGGAGTTCAAACTCGACGACGCGTTTGCCCAAAGGCTTGAAAAAGGCTACTGCCTGCCCGTCGCTCTGCGAGGTGAGAAAGCTATGCTGCTGTTCATTGTTGTAAGCCGTGATCCAATAGTCTTCCAGAAGTGGTCTTCCCAGAATATTGTAGGTAGCGTCGGGAGCGTGGACAACGTGCTTGAGAATGATGGTTCGATTCATGTCGGGCTGCAAGCTGCACGGAGATCCCCGAGTGGATAGAATGACGGTGCCGATTCCAATGATTTCGGTTAATTTATTGCTCAGGGTATCAGTGTAGTACGACGTGACGGGCTTGTAGTCATTCTCGAACCAAGAGAGATTCTTGGCAACGCTGATTAAGTTAATAAGCTGAAGCTTCCGCGTTGGAAGTATCACTCACTGAACATTTGCGTTCTGAGACCAGATCCATGGAGGACGTTGGTGGGTGGCCATTTCGCCATACTTTGGTGGAGATGACATGTTGGGCTTTTGCCTTCAGGTTGGTAGATGGAGGACTTGTTGTGAGGCTAGGGAATCGGGGAGGTTTAAGTGATGGGAGAAGTCAAGTGTCAGGTTGAATGGGCAGTTGCTTGAATGAAGCAGACAACGCGTTGTTCAGGAGACACAATCTCACCGTTCCATACAACTCTTACCCCATCTCTCATGTACGCTATCTGGCCGGTGAAAGCGTTAGGTTTCAGCATCGCCCAAACCTATAGCCCTGGTGCTGTCTAGATAAACGCTAGTTGAGTGCGCTTGGTGAGTGCGCTGGAATTGAATCTGAGTCTTGGAACTGGAAAATGATCCAATTGAAAGCTCTATTCCTACAAATGTTATCAACATTGATAGGCGTCGCTCATCAAATTAAACATCAGGTACTCAGTCCTAGCCTCAATCTTGCTGGCCGCGATCGCGTATGCCTTTGAGCTTTTTTACCTCTACTGGGCCTGGTCACTGTGCTTTTAGATTGATCAAAAGAGTCTGGTTTTCCAAAGTTTATTTGTGGGTTCCAGTTTACCACCAATACGCGCACTATTGTAGATGCAGCAAGATCAAGAAGATTCTTTAGTAGCTGCTGAAGACAATGCATCAGCTGCGATGCGTAGGTTGGGCCGATGGCATCCATGTGGATCACAAGATAGACCACTTTCATCGAACTCAAAATATTGGCAAGGAGTTCGACGAAATGTTCTTCCAATTGCGCATGAAGAAGCCTTTCGGCATATCTGTTAAGGTCTTCATCATTTTGGGATTTGATGTACACAACAGCTTGGCTGACGAGACTTCTCAGCGTAGTGATCAGTGAATACCTTGCGTCCCCCGTTTGAAGAACCCAGAGTATGGCAATTTGTGACTGCACAAGTTGCTGTACAACACTTGTAGAGAAATCTTGCACGGATCTTCTTTCGGAAAGGCGGACGTTGAGGATGAAAATTGACGAAGCCATTGACTTGTTCCATCTTTCAAGGTCCGTGGACTTCCAGAAGGGTGACAATATCTTGGATCTGCGCCGCTCTCTTTGGTTTTTGGAGGCCTCTAGACTAGATCTATGATCAATAGAGCCTTGCAAAGATATAATATGAAGAGCTTGAGTAGATTGAATGGTTGAAATAGACCGTGATATCTGCGCTCTCTCGCTTTGCGCAGTTACTTGGCCTGATTTCACATCAATTTTCAACTCAGCAATCTTCTCTAATATATCTTTCAGCCCCAGTTGTACGTCCTTTGTCTTGCTACTCAGTTCGACCGCACGACGAATTTCGATAATCTCATGATGCATATCGCGCTGCTCAGCTCGACTTCCTGCGGTTGCTTCGGCATTGATACTGGCGGTGACTCGCTGGATATCGTCTAGGATATCATCATACTGCAAGTCCACGGGTCTCGTCACAGAATGGAGTGCCCTTTTCCGTACTGATGGGAAATATCAAATGTATGTCATTTCTCTGCATCGAGCGTGTCGAGAATACTCCACCTATGCACATATTAAGACTGTCGTACTTTTCCCTTCGGGATTCTGGTGTGTTCAAATAGAAGTAATTACGTGGTATTGGTATCTAGAAGATCGATGCTACACCCTTGTCAAGATATAGTTACAAATTATATGAAAATGAAATTGGCTCAATATCGCTTGGAGACTTGAATAAGATAACTTTTGTATAGCAGCGATTTTTCTTCGAGGAATGTATGAGTCAAGAGCTCATGGATAGAGCTAAGGCGACAGAACCAATATATGAATAGGCCGGAGGTCTCCGAGAGAAAAACAACCAAAACCAGACAACCAAGCAATTTATAGGGGTATGAAACGAGTTATTCTCTTGGGAGAAAAGTTGAAGCTGTGCTATAGGTATTGGCGGAAGTCTAGAATGGAAAAAACCGCTCTCAAAATTTCGAGTTTGCGGCATGTTCCGGTCCGACTCAACCATATAATACCTGTTTGCGCTCTTTATGTTCTTTCCTCTTGGCATATCCATCGATCTATCGATTTACTCATTCACGGGCAGTAAAGTTTTATCCACTGCGTTCATCAGAGACTTGGTAAGGTTTAAATTGACATGGGGATCATAATTTACGCTCCCAATATTAATAAGTTGAAAGTTAAATTTTTTTGCAATTATGAGGAGCAGCGGCAAAAAGGTGGTGTCTATCATGAATAGTCCATTTGCTGAACATACTTGCATGAGTCTCAGCATGGACAAACGCAATTATTGACTGATGCTAACCCCGTTCCTAGTTCCCAATCTTCAACGAGTTCCTGAAAAAATGCAAGAAATTCATAAAGCCCAAGAACTCCAGAAGGTGGAAAAAACCCGAGGAGGTCCAGGTGTCTCACAGCCTAAGGTTGATTCAGCCTTACGAGCCTTGCGAGACTGAAGGGTCCACTGAGCCAGAAGAGTGTACTGAGCCAGAAGAGTGCACTGAGCCAGAAGAGTGCACTGAGCCAGAAGAGTGCACTGAGCCAGAAGAGCGTCCCAAGCTCCTAGAGCCTGAGATCAAGGATCTGGAGTCTACCATTGAGGTCATAAAGCCTATCGAGCTTCAAGAGGCGTCAAAGATCTCTTCAATCACGACAAAGAAACCGTCAATGAGCTTTTTGAGTCTCCCAGGAGAGATACGCAACGAGATATACAAGTATCTCTTGGTGCAACGAACGGCTGTCGATACTTGTTGTGGACCTTACGAATTTGACATCAATATCATCTTTTCGAACTCAAAGATTCAGCGCGAAGCCAGTTCGATATTCTATGGCTATAACACCTTTTGGGTCCGCTGGCGTTGTTTATTTGAAATGCCTCCTTTCTTTGGAAGGTCTTGTTTCCTTGGAAGGTCTTGTTTCTTTGCCAATATTAGCCCCATTAACATATCTTACATTCGAACGATCAGCATGTTGTTTTCCCCATGTCATCCACCTGACCTCGATTTCTATAAGCAGGCAAAACCGACATCACACTTTACCAACCTAAAGAAGGTTATTTTAGTGTCAGGTTGCATTAACCACATGCTGATGGTCGGCTGTAACCATGAGGGCGCAATGGGTGCCATGAGTGCCCTGGGGTTGGAAACGATGATTGGTCACTTTGGAGCAATTCGATCCCTTCAGGACATTGTTATTGAAGTTTTCGAGTCTGTTTTGAGCTCAGATTATCCAATGAAAATAAAAACGCAGGAATAGAAAGTTTATTCTGGTGGAACAGATTTTCCGAAGATTTCGTGGAAAGTACTTATGTAAAGCAGCAAATGTCGCATTTCTGGTTACTGCAGGAAGCTTGATGAGATAATGAATACCAAAATTGGATTACTAAGTTGTCATGAACACAAATTTAGGATATTATAGACACCTAGATAATTACTGTAGATTTTTATCTATACTGATAGGTAATTATTCCGACACGGCTTGGAGCATCGCGCTGGTAGAGCGAGGGAAAGGCCGGGCTTTATATAGTCTGAGTAAGGTCTGATATTACAACCTTGGAAGATCTCAGAGACCATAATATTAGAACCATAAGAAGTATAAAAGAGGGAACAAAAAGATAAATCTGGAACGAGAGAGTCTATTTAAAAGTATCCTGAGTGACGGCCCATGGACCAGGAGGCACCTTCTCGGTCCATTGTCCCCGCGGAGGCCTCCAGAGCAGCAAAATCCCAGGAGGCTTGCATTCATGTATCAAGCGATTCCACTCGTCGCTAGGATTCGGCTTATCGAAATCTACATGCAGGCCCATGACCCTGCGATATCCATATTCTTCATACAACCAGCGACCTATCGGACTCCCTTCAATAAAACTCTCATACCCCAAAGGATCAATAATCTTGTGACCCCACTCCATAAGCAAACGACCCACTCCTCGGCGACGATAGCTCGGGTGTACACCCATTGCGTTGACCCCTGCGTGTGGGCGCTGCAACCAAGATTGTCGTGGGAAGAAGGCTTGAGTGAGCATGCATTCCGCGTATTCGGCTCGTTCGGTCCCGGCAGGATACCAGGTACATTTCATTGGTTGAGGTCCATTGGGAAATGGGTTTTGGTGGAAGATGAGCCATTCGCAGCCGCCGGCCACATTGCCGGTCTCCTTGTCGATGACATATATCAGGGTTGATGCGGGGTTCTTTTCGCTGGCCTTCCAGCGGATTTCAGTGTCTAGAGCCTTGTCGCGCGCGCGATCCTCGGCTGTGTGGCCACTCACGGGATGCACGGCGGTCCAAACGGGGCTGAGAGGTCAGATGCATTTAATCGCAGATGGATTTTTGTTGAAGGAGCTGAAGTTTTGGGGGGAAATTACTTGTAAGGATGTGAGTTTGCATTCCATAGAACTTCGACGAGGCGTCCGTATTCCTCTTGAGTTGGTATCACTTTTACTTCGAATTGCGAATCGGCCATGGTAAGGGTTGCGCGGGGGGATAGCGGGGACAATAGGAACAGCGGGAATGCGGAATTGACAGAGCTTAACAATGGACGAAAGGCGCAGTTGCTTAAATAATTAGGAACAGGGATCAACGAGAGAACTAAAATATTAGTGTAGTATTTCTTTGTCTGCTTCTTATCTCCTTTTGGTCCACTTTTAGGCCTCCACAATTGGCCCCCGGTATTGCTTCCTCGCCCAGACAAGGTAATAGAGGACAAAAATGAGGGTCCAGCCTACGAAAATAGCTATACTATAGTTAACTTTTTCGGGCTCCGGATGCTTTGTGGCCGGCCAACTTCCAAAAAACATCATGATCACAGAGAAAATGATCGCAAAGACATTGTTCGCAATACCAAGCCAGCCTTTCAGTCGGAAGGGGCCCCAAACCACAATTTCCTTCGGCACATCGGCACCACCTTCCATAATATCTCCCTTCAATCTTCGGTAAAGCAGCAGGGAGAGAGAGATAATATATGACGAGAAGAATGCTTGAAGTACCAGTGAAAGGATGATGTTGAGAACGGTCTCGGATCCAATGTTGATCAAACTCAACAGACCGGAGCAAATAACGACCACAAGCGTACTGTGTACTGGAATAGACACGCGCTTGCTAACTTGGCTAACCCATTGCCACCCAGGTATTGCTTGCTCACGAGAGAACGACCAGAGCATACGAGCACCAGATGCGACCCCAGCAAGCCCGGCACAGGCTTGCAATGCACATACCATGCTGGAGAGGACGACCGCGGCACTTTTGCTGCTTGTCGCTGTCGCAATTATCTGAATAAACGGGTACGAGGAGCTGGATTTCAAAATACCCATAATATCGCCCGCGGTGTAGAGAAATGTGAGTAAAATGCCGAACCCGAGTCCTCCGTTGATCAGTATAGCAGCCAACATGGACTGCGGTACCACACTGCTGCTATTCGCCACTTCTTCGGCCATCTAAAAGAAACATCAGCAAAAAATCAACTCGTGAACTATTTCGGTTAGCTACTGACGTGAACAGCACCATCCGTTCCTAGGAAAATTTTAGTTTGGTTCAGCCCCAGGACATAGGGTCAACTTACCCAGAAAAGCTGCGACAGCCCCTTTCATGCCAATAAATGTAGCAAGGGTCAGGTCATCCCATCCGCCAAGCTCAAATGAAGTTGACCAAACGGATTGTGTGCTTGAACGTGGTCCTAGATACAGGAGAGGGATCAAGACGGCGAAGAACCCAAATATATGGATGAACAAGATAAAAACTTCTATCACTGGTAAGACCATGCCCAATACAGTGCTCATTACCGTGATAAGCGCAAGAAACCCCCACATTATGAGCGTGACGTGCCATCCCTGAGGTTGATAAGTTGGGATATTTGTAGCGATGGTCGTTTGAAGAACGCTACTGGCAAGATAGATAGCGGCCGTGGGGGCAGCTGTCCAAGCGACAACGCAAATGCAACCTAGGTCACAATCATTAAATACTGTCAAATGAATTTTGTCGATGGACGAGTACCGGTGATATAGCTTAAAAATCGTTTAGCAGATTTTGGGGCGAGGATTGCGGTCCAGTGGTACTGGCCTCCAGCCTTGATGATGAAAGGATATTAGAGGATTTCTTGAGATATCGTGGTTTGCATATGATCCATACCGTGGGCATCATGCTTGCCAGCTCTCCCATGACAATGGAGACGCTGATGAAGCCAATCCAGACTCCAATATAACCGTATACTACACCAGCTGGGCCTCCACTGAGAGAATGTTAGTGATCGCTGGGAACTTTCATCACCACATGGACATACTTCTCGAGGCCTACGCCCAGATTCCTATAATTTTGTCAGATAAATAATGAATAGAAGAAATCGAATTTTACATCATAATAGCTTCCCATGTTAACATCAAGCTACACGTAAATCCGATCGTACTTGTTAAGCTGAATCTTCGCTGCGATGTGTTAGCCATCTGGGAACGACGTAGCCATATAGAACATCTTACCTTCAATACATCCTTTTTGCCAACTCTAGAAAGCTCGTAAGCATCGCGTTCTCTTGAGTCTCGACTATTTTTTGCCGAGCTTATAGGGATCTTGCCATCCCTACCAACCGAGCCAGGTCGACTGTTGATTGGGCTTAAACTGTGCATCTCCATGTCCATTCTTGCGGACAACAACAAACCGGAAAAAAGAATTACTTCGAATCCCACACTTGGAGATGCTTAAAACAAAACAAATAAAAGCAGCGAAAGCCGCAGAGCCTGGTAGGGTCTCATGTGACTTTTTAGCTCGAGCGACAATTATCCTATTGGCAAGCCCAGACCATTGCAGCGAAGAAACATTAGCTTGCAAAACTAAGTTATTACACGTGCAGCGTCTGATACATCCAGCCCCGGTACAGGGTACATTTGATAACCGAGACAAGGATTACTTGGGGCTGCCAAGGAAGTGTATCCGATTGTACTGCTCGAGCAAGTTAGGAAACCCGTGTAGCGTAACTTCGCGTGGGGTGGGGGGAAACCTTGCGTATTCCGGGTCGGCCTCATGCATGCCCGACAGGGATACGAATCCAACAAATTCCTGTCTTTTTGTTAAGATAAATCAATAGAAGCTGGGGGCCGATATGTGAGTTCTCACATTTCTTGCGAATCACCGATCCTCCATGAGTCAGGTGGCGGGTGATGATCGTCATTTGGCTGAGTCGGCTTTACTATCTCGGCCCCTCCGAATTTTCTAATACGACTGGAAAGGCAATGATGCGAAGGCTTTATCGGGCCATACCACTCGAGCTGATCATGCTGCACGTTTGTAAGCCGTGGCAAGCAATACGGCCGACAGATCACGCGGATAATTTGCTGGGTTGATCTATCAATAATGCGACCTTGATGTGCGTCCAGATTCGTTTAAAGTTAGAAACACAAAATATCAGGCAGTGATTTTGCTTTATAACTGTATGTTTGCCTTTCAATACCAGCGGCGATCGCACTAAGCCTCGCTCGTTATCCCTATCAGCACAGTCACTGAGCCTGAGACAGTGCCCGCTGAATCGAACGAGGGAATGGAGAACCACAGTGCTGCTGTGAAGATTGTTTCCTGGTTCCTGGCAATTGTATCGGTAGGAGCTGTTGCGACATGTCTACTTGTAAGTAGGCATTTGCTGAGGAAGAAGTGGCTGAGTTTTGCCCTCTTATTTGGTGCTCTGGTATTGTTATCCCTCATGTGTGAAATTGAACTTGAAGAGCATCTTTTCTAATAGGATCAGGCTTCTAATATCGGGACATGTGTTGCAGTTTCCGCCGCAGCTTCCCATGGCTTGGGGAAATCGCAACCGGATTGCTCAAAGGATGAGTTAGCAACGATGCAAAAGGCCTTTTATAGCATGCAGATACTCCAAACCGTAACTGTTGGACTCGGAAAACTTTCTCTGGTTGCTCTATTCGCCCTACTTTTGTCGCCTAGTAATCTTGAAAGAATAGCCCTCGCTATATCAACCGCTCTTGCACTATGGACATTATCGGTGACAATTTCCGTGGCAGCCCAGTGCTCAACACCTAACGTCTGGAATCTGGCAAGCGGGTCTTGTATTAATGTTGTGAGTGCGATCGGAAAGAGACAAATGCTACAATACGATAGTCTGACCTTATTCATAGACTGCTTTGTGGAGATACTGGGGCGCTACAAACATTTTGATTGAGGCCATGATGTTCGCCACTGTTGTCTTCGTGATCACACGCCTCCACATGAGATTTTGGAGTCGAGCCATAGTAATTGGATGCTTTAGCACAAGGATCGCGTGAGTCTCAAGCATCTCGATGGAAGCGATATGACCTAACCCTCAATTATGACCAGAGACATTGCTGTGACCGCCATACAATTAAACTACACCAAAGCCTTTGATACCCGCGGCTGCAACTTTCAGCTCCAGGTTTGGCCATGGGCACTGTGTGGCCAAGTGCTACAAACGGTGACCATCGTTTCTGCATCAGTACCACACATTCGAGATTTCTTGGAATCTGTCCCAAGCGGAATGCTTCGTCTACATGAGATAGACTCAACTACAGGTCAGAAATATGGGTCGCGAACTACTTTAAAAAGCTCAACTAGATCAGATAACTAGTTTGAAATCCAGTTTCTATTCTCTTCAGTCCATATCATATTCAAACTATTCAGAATACGAATAAAACTATCCAATATATCAGACCTTCCCGGCCACTCTTCTAATTGATGGCGGCAACATCAATAGCAGGGCCAATAACAGGGCCACGCACATCTATCTCTTCCCTTTTATTGATGGATGCAACATCGATAGTGGGGCCGAATGAGGGTTTGCGAGCATCGATACCCTCCCGTTTATTGATCGAAGCAACGTCTATTGCGGGGCCCATAGCAAGATTGCGAGAGTCAACTTCACCAGCAGGAGCTGATATTGGGTGTGCAAAGGTAACGCCTGTGAAAGCGAGAGCTAAGAGAACGGAGAATCGCATTTTGGCTGAGGTAACCGTTAGCTGGCCTTCACCGAGATGGGCTAGAGAAGTTGGTCCATACTTCTGACTTCAACAATGAAATCTGAAGAAGACTGCTGTTAGCGATAAAATGGTACTTTTATGAGTTATGTGGTGGGGGATCTCACGCGTTGGCCAAAGTCGAGATCAAGGGTTGGTTGAAGATGTGATTAGAATACCAAGGCTTCACTTCGTTATAAGAATATGCCCAGGTAGGAAAGTGTGATTTCGAAGATGCTAGCCTGCTCTAATCGCGCATAATGATAAATTGTACTGATATGTACCCTGGAGCCGTATTGTAGGCGTGGGGCCGGGTGTAGGAGCATATGATTTTGGCGTATTGTATAAGTCGAGTATGTATCTGAAAGCTGACAAGTTACACCTTATAATTGACCGTAATTCGATGTCAGCCGAAGAGTATCGATGATCGGCATATTCATGCAGAACCCAAAGTGGGGGCTGTAGATCCAGGTTATTTGTGATATCCCGAGGCTACCCACAGGTTTGATCAACGATCGACAATAGTACTGTAGTACTATGGCGTAGCTTGGGGCGCCTCATTCCGCACTTGTGTAGTCTATTTGGAGCTAACCTTGAATCATGAAGATCTCATTCGTTCATGCGAACTGTTGTACACGTAATATCAAATGCAATGCCGAATGCAGCCTCCCTGTTGACGAAGATCGGCCCTCGGAGCTGAGTTAGGGCGCAGCTCAATTTCGGATACCGATGGATGCCGTGTTGTAGCCTGGGAACTTGTCTTGACAAAGCCCCGCAGGCGAATGACAGAAGCCAGGGCGAATTCGTCATATCTCTGAGTTAAAGGACCTTTCAGTACAAAACACTGCGGGCTCTGCTCTGGAGTCAACCTATCCTCAAAGTCGCAAAATCGAAATGCATTCATACGAGAAGATAGAAACAGCTAGTGATGACGAGGCGGGATATCCTACTATTTCGCACCAACGGTCTTCGGCTTTTCAAGTATGGCTAACGCGGATATTATGTCTCCTTGTCTTCATCTTATCTATCACTTTGATTTGGGGGTGGCATCGCTATGAAGAACTGCGCAAAACCGTCTTTAGCCACGGAGGGGACGTTCATGAAATATTTGCGGCACATAAATCGCCATATAGTACGAAGGACTTATTTTGCACTTAAGAATGCTGCTGATTCTTTTCATTATGCAGGTGGACTCGGATATGATGTTGAAGTGCCTTACAGACATCACACTGAATACACGTCGGAAAATCACACATTAGCCGATGAGCGATGGGAAGGTCTTAGTATTGACCCTATGGTGATAGCACCGACAAAAGAGGAGCAAGAACGCCTTCAGTTGCCTGAATCATGGGCTTTCCCGTGGGATTCTAACAGGAATATCTACTTCGTGAAAGTTTTTCATCAAATGCACTGCTTGGTAAAGACCACGATCTTAGAGCCCGTTGAATCTATGCTAAAATCACTCAGAAAGTCATGCGAAGAACCTATCATCAGCTTTGGGCTGGAGAAGAGCCCTCAATCCCACCTCAGCACATTGAGCATTGTCTAGATTCTCTACGACAGGACTTGATGTGCAAAGCGGACGACACCCCAATGCCATCTCTCGAGCTTCTATACGGCGGGGGTGAAAATCAAAACATGCACTGCAAGAACTTTGATAAGCTTGTAGCATGGACTCAAGCGCCAGAACGCAACGCTTGCTACAAACGCCTAACGGATTACAAGACAATCGTGCATAGCGTCGAGCGTTATGCATTTTGCCCTCAGGATAGCGAGCACTATGACACCATGGACAAATATTTCAAGGAACATGGGCATTTTGCAGACCCCTTCAGCAACTGAGGGGCGACGTCCAGACAGAGCATGGATGGGCGCAGAATAGTTACTCTGATAGGCTGTGCCGGCCCCGAGGGATTGGGGCCGCCCGGTCTTTCATTTGTCAGGTGGATATTAATTGATCCATGTGAAGTCCTAAGCTAGAAGATGTAACCCAACATGCGCTAAAGAGCGTAAGCCTGAGTCAATCAACCGGGATTCGCCCAGTTAAAAGCCGAATCTAAGACGCAACTAGCGGCAGACAAGCTGCGGTAGATATCCTCGAACTCCGTAGATCACTGCTATTTTCGTATGTTTGCTCTCTAGCGTTGCTTTGTTCACACCAGTGCGTTTAAATTTCTTTTATGGTTTTGCGATTGAATTTGTTACGTGGATTTGAAACGTCAAGTGTCTGGCTCTATCGCACGGAGTAGTCAGTGAATTTGAGTTTTTGAACCAGATGTCTGCAGCTCCAAATGAAGAAGCTGCTATTGTCCTTGAGCCAAAGACAGAAATCCCCTTGGAATCCCGCCTTGTGGATTTCGAAGAGAATGACTCGCTAAATCCCCTGACTTGGTCAAAATCATACAGGTGGTTTGTTGTAGTGCTTACAGCACTTCTTAGTACTATAATGTGCGTATACATTGCTTGAACCTCTAGTCCCTTGTGGCTAAAAATCACTGACATGTTGATGATATGAACAGACAGCTTTGTACAATTATAGCGGCGCCTGTCTCACCTTCTGTGCTAGCTGAATTCAACTCCAATAACTCTCTCTATCGCACTCTGATAGTTTCAATATGGGAACTTGGCGAAATTATCGCTCCACTCATCTGGGGCCCTCTTTCTGAGCAATATGGACGCCAATGGGTCCTCCATACTGCAAATTTCCTATTCTTCGCTTTTCTGGTTGGCTCATCTCTAAGTACCAGCATTCAGATGCTTATCGCGTTCCGTTTCCTTAGTGGCTCGGCCACGGCTATCAACTCTATCGGATCAGGAATTGTGAAAGATTTGTTTGCAGAAGAGGAACGCGGACGCGCAGTTTCCATAATGACATTAACGGGGGCACTTGGTCCAGTCATTGGGCCTATCATTGGCTCATACTTGGGCGAACGAGCTGGGTGGCGGTGGGCTTTCTGGTTCCCAACGATCGTGTCGGGTGTCGTATCTCTGCTGCTCCTGGCCGTCTACCGAGAAACCTACAAAGTTACTATCCTCAAACGCAAAGCTCGGAAGATAGCCTGTGATACCGGGGATGTTAATATTCGCTCAAAATACGATAACCCGGATGAAACAACTCGTCAGAGATTGCTAAGCACTGCTATAAGGCCACTTAGTCTACTTGTGAAATTCCCGCTACTGTCATTGGTTACCATGTACATCAGTGTTGTGTACGGATTCGTCTATCTTATTATGACAACCATCGCGAATGTATTCCAAACCCAGTATGGATTTTCCGAG
The DNA here is from genome assembly GCA_002153405.1 of Mycosphaerella populi pn0402. Lineage (NCBI taxonomy): Eukaryota > Fungi > Ascomycota > Dothideomycetes > Mycosphaerellales > Mycosphaerellaceae > Mycosphaerella > Mycosphaerella populi. Next base: position 11,275 of record KZ119063.1, on the reverse strand, counting down.
GGTGCATCGGGCTTGAGTTTCCTTGGGTTATGCTTGGGACTAGTTGCGGGCGCACTTCTGTGTAGCTGGGCCCTTGATTGGTATCTTCGACTGGTGAAAAGCCGGAACAAGGAACACTCATTTAAGCCAGAGCAACGCTTAGCACCTGTTTCCCTCGCCTGCCTAGTCACGTGCGGTGGCTTCTTGGTGTTTGGATGGACTGTTCATTATCATGTTCAATATGTGGTCCCCATCATCGGAACGGGGATGATTGGTCTTACTCTCGCGGTGAACTCCATCTGTGTGCAAACCTACATTATAGATGCATTCGGTATATATGCGTCCAGTGCTATCAGCGCAATGCTAGTTCCTAGGAATGCAACAGCAGCGTTCCTGCCACTAGTAGGTCCTCCAATCTTTGATAATCTTGGCTACGGCTGGGGTGGGACATTAATAGCACTTTTGATTCTTCTTTTTGCACCTGTGCCACTTCTGTTGATTCGCTTTAGCAAGAGGCTTGTGGGAAAAGGTGCCCATGATACGATTTTAGAATGATCATCATAGAAAGAAATGGATAATGACTATATATCCGAGATACCATGCTGATATTGAGGCCTATCCTGGGAGAACATCCATCTAAACCATTCTTTCTACTCCTCTTTCTCTGCCAGCCGAAGTCCTTCGTCCTCAGCAATTGCATCAGCTGTAATACCCCGATTGAGTTTGTCTAGATATTCATCAAATCGCCCAGAAATTTCAATCACATCTTTCATATACTCGTAGTTGAGGATTTCGTTTTTCCATTTGGCGTACTGTCGGGCAGTAGTGATGACATTCCTGATCTGTCTACCGTTCATTTTCACATCCTGCAAATCATGTAGGTGATCGCGCAAGTCATCAATGTCAATCTTCTCTTCGGTTTTCAAATTGCTTAGCCGGTCAATAAATGTCTGCCATATCCTGAATCTTTGTCGTCGACCTAGATTGGGATAATGGATGGCAAGTTGTATTCGAGACCGAAAGGCTTCGTCGAATGTTCCGACCCGATTACTAGTCAGAATAAGAATTCCGTCGTAGTATTCCAACACTCGAAGAAAGACAGACACGAGAGCGTTGCGTTGCAAGTCTTCGAGCGTCCGTTGTTCAAGGAAGACATCAGCTTCATCCAACAAGACGACGCAGCCCCAGATGCGTCCTAGATATAACACGGAATCAAGATATTTCTCAACATCTTCAGGTTTTGTGCCTACGTCACCACAAGTCACCCGATAAAGCGGCTTCTCGGCAATCTCAGCGACGCTTTCTGCCGTGAGGGTTTTGCCTGTCCCGGGACCCCCATGTAGCAACAATATTAGGCCATTTCCCTTGCCAGAAATTAAATCTGTTGCTTTCTCGGATTCAAGCTGACTCGTGACGAGAGCTTGAACTATTTCCTTTGACTTACGCTCTATAACAAGGCTATTGAAAGCCTGGCGATTCCACTCAACATCGGTTATACCATCAGCAGAGATGTTGTGCCATTGTTTTCGCCTTAGGTTGTACCCTTTGATGTATGGTGGTAGCAAATATTGATACTTGCATTCCTTCTCGAAAATCATGATTGGATCGATGCATTCCTCATTCCTTCTGAGATTTCCTGTGCTACGGGGCTTTCGTTTTCCGAGGGGTGAAGGAAACCGTAGGTTTGCATATCAATCATATACCTTTCGTCCGTCTTTTTTTGTCAGCGTATACTCTACATAAAAGAAAAAGAAAATGGATCGAGAAACTCACCATGTCCGCATTACGCGCAGTGCTCGTGTCAGTGTAAGAGACAAGTCGCTTAGTCCTGCATTTCCAAAATGTTTCTCCCCGCCGCTTCAACCTTTGGAGAATAACTTCAGGGGCATAATGTATGGGGAAGACACTTAAATCAGATATTGGCTGTGGTATATTCATAATAGACTCAGAAGAATGATCTCTCTCAGCGTCAGAAAACTTTCTCGCTTCCCTCATTTGGGGAAAGTGAATTTTCAAGTGATCGTAAGATTTCACAAATGATCCGTCAAAGATCAAGCTCCAGGCATTGATAGCCATATATGGAAACAAGGAAGACTTTGAAATACTGGCGGGTGCGTCCAAAATTGTATCTTTAGACATTTCGTAATCGATACGAGTCCATGATTTTGCAATAAAACCAGTGTAGTTCTCCTCCGCTTTCTTCACCACAACGTCCCCTGGCTTAAACAAATAGTGGACCAGGCAAGGCGAAATCATGTTCCGTGCTAACAGTGAATCCACATAATCATACTCGTCGCCAAATCTCTCTTCGATATACCTCAACAGAAGGTCAAGATGCAGCTTGTGGGATTCTGGTAGTTTGGCTCTAAGTAAACCAAATTCGTTGCGGCAATGGTAGATAAACAAGAATGGAGCGTGAATTTCGTTTTCTTTGCAATTTGGTTCTTCTCCAGTTTTCCAGTCTGGCTTTTCTTCGAATATTGACTCCAAAACTCCCTTGAGGCCTTCTGCGACAGGGTATATGCTCTCAGAAAAGGGAAGCACACGAATGCTTTCATCCTCACCGCGCTCGCGCTCTAACCCTTTCTTGTAGTCTTGGATCACGATGAATGAAATTCCTGGATTCCGTGCAAGAAAACTATCTAAATCTCGTATAGGAGAATTAGATCGAAGTCTTGCCCCGCCTTGCTGATCGTATATGATCTCGGGGAAGTCGGAGAAGATTTGTTGACGGGAATGGTCATCTAAAGGATTGCTTCCGTCATCATCGCGTGTATCGTCGTGTAGGCGATATAAGTACTGGTATCTTGGGACACGGTGATTATCTGTATTTTCACAATGTTTCAGTCTGAACTGTAAAAGTTCTATCTGCTCCACCAGAGCCTGGGCTTCCGATATGGGAATCATCTTCTCTTGAATCCTGGAATTTGCTTTATTTGACCCTTGGCTTTCAATCAGATTGTATCGAGCTCTACCAGTTGCATCTGAAGAGGAGGAGAAGCTCATCCGTATATTAGATTGACTCAAAGAGGTGCCTTGCAAGACGGGGATCTTCTGGTCCTCCTGCGATATTTTCATGTTCATTGGCTTTCTTGTTGACTGTGGAACTTGATTTGACTGTAACGACAAATGGTTAATTTTATTGACAGAAGAAGCTCCAGAGACTTCTGAAGGTAGCCTGGCGTTATTTTGAAACCTCGCGGGTACAGGTGGAGAAAACTGTAGATCTTCGTACTGAACATCCCTTCCTGAGCCAGTCTTGTCAAAATTAGTTGGAATTGCGCCGGTCTCTGTTATGCAAAAGGGAAACTGACTGCGAATTGAAACTTTTCGGAGGCTGCATCCTGGCTCAAAGCTAACAGCTTTTTCTTTGCAGTCTCAATCTCATTCGTCTTATCCTCAGATATTGTCAAGGGGTTGAAAGATGCTGGCGGCGACTGGGCGTCTACTTCATCGTCCGGATCTATGACTGTCGCATGAATTCGGGGATTAAAAGCCTGAGGCCCAGATCCATCCGTAACTCGTAAATTATTCCGTACTGTACCAATATCCCCTGCGCTTCTGCTCATGGTCAATTTTGGCGATGTGGATGAATGAGTGAGTATCTTTGCACACGAAGAAGTGATTATGCATGAGATATCACATGAGTGGGGGCCGAACCAGGCAAATAATCATTCCTTCTATCTCAACTTACGATTGGCTTGGAGCAATTGAGCAAGGTGAAAATAGCCAGTGCACTTGTTGCTATATAACAAGAGCCTCTTCGATCTCACTAGGGAGATGACTTCTCGGCAGTATTGTGCATGGTACGGGCTTGGATGGTAAGAAACAGTTTTGATAGCTATAGCACGCATGGAAAGTAACAATTCACAGCACCGGGAATTTAGAGACTGCAGAGGAAGCTTTCAAGAAAGCTGTTTCTTACTATCTCGATGCCGACCGACCCAGTTCGAAAATCAAAGGTCAGCTGGGAAATATTAACGCGACAACAGTTTTCGATCTTTTGCGTGCTGTTGATGATGCGAGGCAAATTTATAATTGCCATCGGGCAGATTCGAAAATGCGAAGATGTATCGAGCAAGTTTCTGAAAGAGTCCATCATTATGGAAATGTACTGGATGTCTTCGTGCAGCACCATCCTGAGTACGTCTCTTTGGCATGGGGAACAATGAAATTATTAGTAGGCGTAAGTTTGGACCCCCTCCCCTCCCCATATTTTACGGCCAAGCTAATTAGGCGAGTGGCACAGGCAGTCGTCGAGCACAGAAAGACTGGATCAATACTCGCAAACAGCCTTCTTGATATCGCGGATTCTCTCCCCCGAGTGAACCTCATGTCTTCCTTGTACCCAACACAGTCAATGCAACGAATGGTGGCCACGTTATACGCTTCGATAATCCGATTTCTCATGCGAGCGCTCATTTGGTATGACGAAGGATCTCAAACACTCCTAGCATTCTAAAATAAACCGCTACCCGTGGACGTGAATGTGGCGGCAAAGCAACCTTAAAACTGTATACCTCCTGAAGGATGTTTACCGCCATGGTTGCGTTCCTGCCTACAGTGGGGCGACCCTGGATCTGCGCCAATCTTGGCCCAGGAGGCGCTGCTAGCGTGTGGAATTCCGCACGCTAAATCCTGCCCAGGTGGCAATCGAGATCGCGAGTTCCCTCGATTTAGATAGCGGGGGCACAACAGTGCGTTTCTGCGTCCTCTCGAGCACGCCATCCCGCTGTGGCCCCATTGTGTTACCTGCAACTATGGAACGTCCTCAGTACTACGAGAATAACTTGACGCCTCTTTCCATCAACTCAGACACTCTTCTAAAATACCTTGAAGAGCTACGCACCGCTGTCCGCAATGGCGCTGAGATTATACACGCGAAAGACCCATTGCCGGAACAATGGGGCTCTGGAGGAATGATGAAGCATTTCCACGGTATGATTTCTTGGAATATGTAGCCATTATTCGATTTTTATCATTGCATGCATAATATTTCTATTGGATGCCATGCACCTTGTAAGGGGAAGCTGATCTGACTACTCACCGCAGGAATCGCCCTTGCATTTTTCCGCCTCGATTACCAGTCGCGTCAGCTCTCCGATGATGGTGCATCATCTCCAAACTATCTACAATACGCACTCGACAGAGTTCCATCCGGGCTTCCTGATGTTCCCCTTATCCCATCTCGATTATCTACATGCTCATTGTCACCACTTGGTGCGGTCACTTTACGCATACTGGCAGCAGCAGCAAAGAGTAATTGGGGAGCGAACTTCAAACCTAGTATCTCCCAGGAAGACATCAGCTGTCTTGAGAAAGCTGCTCAACTTGCCCTGCAGAATGGCCCATTGGTTCCTCACGATGGTCGGAACATGGGAGGAGATGAACTTTTATTTGGTCGCACCGGGCTTTTGTGGGCGCTGTTGAATATTCGAGCTCGCCAATACGACGACGAGACTCAAAATGCACTTGCTCCCGTGCTCGATCTCATTCCAAAAATTTTGGATACCATTATCGACTCGGGACGTCAATGCTCCAAGCTGTTTATCGAAAAGAGTGGGAAAGAAGAAGCCCATCCGTTGATGTACGCCTGGATGGAAGGCCATTATTGTTTTGGAACGTGAGTCAAATCCTCTCCAACTTTAAGGCATTGCTGACTAGAGATTTTGGACTATAGAGTCCACGGAACGAGTATGGTTTTTTCATGAAATATTTCCTCTATTTTGCCTCTGCTAACGATTTCTCTCTCAGCTGGAATTCTCTCGGTTCTGCTTTCCTGCAAACCTGAAGAACTTGCCCCCCACATTTCTATCATTGGCGAGACTGTCACAGCACTATGCAAGCTTAGTGTATCCCAAAACGGTCATCTACCAATGGCAAATCCTCGATTTGGTGAAAAGCGACCATCGGAGCTAGTCCAGCTTTGCCACGGAAGCCCAGGAATCTTGATCCTCCTAGCCACTGTGCTAAAGAATCAAAAGCTAACTCAGGAGTACTGGACTCCTGAATGGGACCAAGCCATCTACTTAGGCACCCAGCGGGTCTGGGAAGAAGGTCTCCTGTCCAAGGGAGGAAGCCTTTGTCATGGAGTGGCAGGTAATGGCTGGCCATGGCTCCAGCTCCACAACACTTTTGCCTACCACGCGGTAGATATTGATAATGCCAGACGTACATACCAGCAGCGCACACAGACAACAATGACTCCTGACGAAGACCTTTCGCAGAAGCTAACGCCCGATTTCTTCTTATCAAGAGCTTTGTCTTTCTTGTTACATGCTCGGGAGACCAGGCCTTACAACTCTGGACCAGCAATATCCGAGAAGGATTACCGTATGCCTGACGACCCTCATTCTTTGTATGAAGGCCTCGCGGGCAATGTTTGCGCGTGGGCTGAAGCCTCGATTACGATCCAGGCAAGGTTGCGAAAAAATGCCATCTGTGGTAACTGTGCGGACTGCCCTGGCTTGGATCAGGATGCAGCTTTTCAGGATGCCATGCGCTGCCAGCTAGGCTTTCCTCTCATTGGTGGCAACGGTGCCCTTGGTATTCTTTGAATGGGCATGAACACATGGCTTACTTAGCTTTGGCCTGTATATAGGTAGAGTTCTTTCTCGAGTTCGGATTTATGTCAATATGGACAGGGCTTTTTTTCCAATTCTTTTTCCCGATGGCTCATAATTCCCCTTGGACTCTTATATCATATGGGTGAGGTTCTCCATATTTTGAGATAGAACTGGATTAGATCCGAATTCTAAGGTAAAGAGCTGTCTACGTTGGCATAACACTCAACCAGAGGATCAAAAAACATACAAGGCCCGCTGCTCCAAGTTTGATGGCTATTTGAATGTATTCCGGGGTGACATGAGGCCATGCGATCGATCTTGAATAGACGCGAAGGGCGTCAAAGGTAAGTTCAAATTGGCCCGCCAAAATTTGAGATCGATATAGTGCGATGTTGGTGGCATGGTCGACAGTTGAAGGAAGAAGATCCGGATGATAGTGCGAATGAGACGACCTGTCCGACTCGCTTACCGTTGATGTGGTTTGCGTTTCTATGCACTGTTTTCATAACCGCCTTGACTCGCTATTCTTCACCCAATTTCGTAATGTCTCACTTATGCCAATGGCGCAATAACGTAGATCAAAAGATTCAACAGGTAATGTAGACTCGAGAACGGGGGTTTAGCCACAGCAGTCCGAATCACGTATTCATATATCCTCGCCAACAGCCAACAGTTGCTGCAACTATATATCATCAGGGTCGGCAGACTTGACTAGTGGTGAAAAGAAAGTGAAGGGGTCCGGTCATCTTAGATTGGTCTCGCAACACTTCTCCCATCTCTAGAGGGTGTTTTGACTAGAGCAAAGGAGCTCTATTGGCCTAACGTTCCCGGCATTTGTAAGCTCACTCTGCACAACCTCAGCAACTTTATCTCGACCCCTCTCATTCCAAGGTTCCTTTGAAATGTCATCGTCTTTCAGTCTCACTTGAATTTCTGGAGCCTATCCTGTGTAAATTTGCCAACCAGCCCAAACACGTTCAAGCCTGTCGTCCGTCGATCGTCGATTCTCTGCGCCCGGTCGCATATCGATGACGTCTGGGTCCTGCTCGTTCGGAATTTTGATCGGTAAAGAACAGACCTGATTGCAGGGATCATATACCCATATAGGAGCATTCACAGCCTACAGGGCCAAGGGTGGAGCGTCGGAGCGTTGTGAACGGTAGTGGCCAAATCAAGTTCGTTGGTGCGTTGGTGTGGGCTGGGAGTAGCGGGGCAGTGCTCAGCAGGGCGTTCTCAATCAGATTCGAGTTCAACGACTTTCTGTGCTCGGCAATATGAACAACATGGATTAATAGATTAATGTTCCTATCTCCATGTCTTTCATATATCATCACATCCGCAAACGATGATAGATTTAGTCCCTCCCTCCTACGAGTCGGCTACGGCCCGAGATGCGTGGGCTATCATAGCGCAGTACATCCCATCCAGCGACCTCTGTGCGGCATCTCTTGTGTGTCATAAATGGCATGATCTGTTCATGCCGTTTCTATGGGGAGATCCTGCGTCACACTTTGGCACGGATAATGATGCGGTCTACGGTACATCGAGGACCCTAACAAATGTCGATTTGTACTACGCAGGCTAACGAAAGGAACTAGTGGCGCTAACTCGGTTTCGAAGGACGTTGCGATATGCAAGACTAGAAGTGCGGGCATTGACTCATACATTGCATATGCCTCCTGCTTTATCTGAAATCTATGGCGGTCCTCGGCCTGGATGGCTTCGAGATCTATTGGAGTGCCTTCCTCGCTTGCAGTGCTTGATGGTTTCGAGGCTACCATTTTTCGATCACAATGCAATGGCAGCACTGAAGAGCCAAGATAATTCAACAAGTTACAACGTCCGTTTGTTGCTGGCAGATAATGAGCCGAATACCACCTCGTCAGGATTAGCAGAGACGCTCCTTCGGTTTCCTCTCCTTACTTATCTTGATCTCTCTCGTACTAGGTCTGCCAGAGACAGAGGTGTCTTAGCATCAATATCCCAGCTGCCGCACCTCCTGGTTCTGAAATTACGTGGAATCGGTCTTAAAGACGCGGATGCCGAGTTCCTAGCCAATGCTATTGAGAAAAGAGTTCGCTTCTTGGACTTACGCGACAACATGCTTACAGACATGGCTATACGTTCACTATTACAAGCATCTTTTCTTGGGCCAAGTCAGACTGAGCAAGCTCCTAGACGCACTGGTACATCCCCAGATCCAGTCTCTCAATCTGTGCTTCGTGGGCCCGGGTCGGAACTATTGAAATCACCCCAGCTAGACGATCAATATGTCAAACTTCTTTCTCAGCAGACCATAAACCATGCATGGATCGAGGACCTGCCCTCAGCAGGCGTCACACATCTTTATATCTCCAACAACGACATCACCGTGGAAGGCGTAGCTGGCCTATTGGCTTCTTCTCGCCTCCACGCTCTCGACGTAGGAACCGTGCATACGGCAGACTTCATTCATAAGCAGACTCAATCACCAAAACAGGGGAAATATCCCGGCTCAGAGAAGCTCGTACCTATCCTAGGAAATATTGCTGGTGAGAAATTGAGTTATCTCCGAACCCACCACGCAGTTATTACGGTTGAGCCCCCAGCGAAAGATGCTGCTCCTCTAGGCTCTCTTCTTCCAGAGCTTGCCTCCACAGAGGCTGGTACGAATGAACACGAGCTGGATGGGTCAAATGAGACTCAGGTCCACGAGTTGCCTGGCCAGCATGCGCCGATTTTCGAGCTTGCAGATACATCTGTTACTGGGTTTACAAGCACAATAAAGACTGCGAAACCTTTAGCTACGCAAGAAGAAAATGAAGAGGAGCAAATGCCCTCGCTTCGACGAGGCTCTGCATTTGCTCCAGAGGTCGTCAGATCTCCATCCGATGCAAGTATCACCGGGCTTACTTCTCCAATTTTCAGTCCAGGTGGACTCGATCGTTCAAGCACATGGCGAACGCAGAGCACCCTGCTATCCACATCTACCTCCAACTACGATCCCCACAATATGAACCCGCTCTCTACAGGGCCATTCTGCAGTTCGCCAATACCATCAGATGACCCACGCGCCCAGATGATCCAAGACCTTATATCCAAGCGTCCACGTAACCAATCTCTTCCTCTCCGAGGTGGAAAGGAAAGCAGATATCCATACCTACACCCATCCCACGTCCCACACCTAGAGACATTAGTCCTCACCGATATCCCATCAAACATCCCACAGAACTCCCCCATACTCCACACCCTCACCCGCTTCATCACAGCTTGTTCCCACGAAGCCCTCCTCGCAACCCTGCAAGCCGGATCCGACTACTCTCTCCCTCCAGGCCAAGCCCGCATGCAAGCAGAGCAGCAACGCTCACGCTCCCTCTTCAACCTACGCCGCATCATCCTCGAAATCACAGATAATACTTCTTCCCGCCTCAGCTCTTGGAAACCCGCTAACCAGCGCAACAACCCCAATATCTCCAGCACAGGCGACCGCGACTCGGAAGCCCTCTGGGCCGCTGCCACAGAGGACTTCAGCTTCTTCGACGAGGAGGAATGCGGCATCCCAGCCAATGACCCGGGGAGGTATTTCCCCATGGCCGCTCTTAACGAGAAGGTCACCCTGATGCCGTCGGACGACGATTCGACGAACTCAGGCACCGACTCGCCTTTGCCTTGCCGCGATACAGGATGGAGCATGACATCAGCTGTTTCTGGGACGCACAGTCCTGGCGGAAGAAGCGAGGGAGCGCAGAAGGGGGGGACCTTGGTGCAGGATGTGGACCTTGTTGCTGAGCTGGCTGCATTCCGGCGTGCAAAGAAGGCTGAATACGAGAGAGTCGTTCAGCGGGAGAGGGGTCGGCGTAATACGGCTGCTTCTGGGCTTTCGGTGGTGACGACTACGACATCGGCACAGGTTGCGATGGCGCATTTCGTGGAGGGGTATTGGAGGGGTGAGGTTAAGATTGTTAGGAATCCGGTTCCTAAGGGTAGGAGCGGGGTTGTTGATATGTATGGGAATTATTTCGAGAAGGGATACTTGTATCCTTGAGGATCGAGAAAATCCGGGGCCGGATTATAATCCATGTACATATAAGTACGTCTTTACGAAAAGAGCCGAAATGTCATCACGTATTTTATGAACATTTGGTATTTTTTTTCTAAGCCAGCAAAGCTGGTTCAAATCCATCCCTCCAGTCATGCACAGGCCAGTGTTATTTGGCTAGTACATAGCAGGTCAAGAAACACCCGGACACCGGAGCGTAGCGAGTAGACACGAAACGAACAATGAAACAAGGAGACAAAGCGCCGTATTTCAAACTCATTCCATATTCAGTGCTCACTGTCGTCTCCAGTGCCGTCAAACAATCAGCGCCGTTTTCTCCTTCACTCTCGTCATAGCATTGCTGCCGGATCCTATTCGAATCAAGAAACCAGAATCGCTGGACTGACTCGACCCGTCGTGCAACAAATATCAAAGCGGAAGAAGGGAAGACAAAATAAAAGATTTCATTTCAGACTAGCTCCATTTTATTTTGTGGTATCACCGTCTGCTCTGCTTTACAGAGCCTTGTTGGCCTGAGGAGGGTTCAGCTTCTTGCCGTCCTTGTTGTAGCGGATACGGG
>MWPW01000777.1:0-12352 GCA_002153405.1 Mycosphaerella populi pn0402 | reverse complement strand
CCAATGACCTGGTACTCGTTAAGACGCCCTGTTTCGAATCCGTCAGTCATTGCTCAAGAGCTTCTCACTTCAATTCCAATATTCTCTGTGGCGATACGATGTGCGATGGTGGGCGGGGGAAAAAAAAATCAAGACTCCAAGGGATGCGGTTGCGGGTTGGCGTGGTGGAAAATTTCAAGATCGACTTTTCAAGCAAGATTCCGACATGATTTGACGGGCAACATGGGTATAATCCTCCATCTCAAGACTTCCCCCTCGATTGATAGTGTCTCCTCCAAGCCGTTCCTAGTACTTGTTGTAACTGGTGATGGATTTCGAGGGCCGCATTGATTTTTCGTGACCGTTCGCACATCGTGATCGCTTCGAGAGAAAGTCGGTGGAATCGCAAAATCATAATCAAAATCACTCACCCATCTGGATACGAGTTAGCTATGACCGGAAGCAGTTGGATATAAGAGGTACTGACTGTGATTGTCGCTGTGGTGGTTGAGTTAGTGTGCCGTTCGGGAAGAGGATCTTGGTAGTGTGTTGCAAATGTGCTTAGGGTTGCCGCCCTTCGGCTAAGCGAATGGAGAAGGACAAACAGAGCAAACATCGGAGAACTGGCGCTAACCCGATCCAGGAAATATCTGCGCCACAACGAGCCACAGAAAGTATCGCCCCGCCACATCTGTGCCCCACGCCGGCGATTGCTCTCACAGCTTCCGCATCGCTGGTATGTTCCTGCCTCTGTTATCTAAGGTTTCCCCAGACAGTGGGTCGTTCTCTGTTTCGCCTCAGTACCAGGATAAACTCGCTACACTTTCTGATTTAATCTGAAGGCTTTCGTCAAGTATGGGCAGCCTTGCGACCGAGTTCCGAACGGCGTACGTGAAAGGGTCTGGCACCGAACTCGCCGCAGTCTTCACGCCAATTGCACACCCGACTAACCCCGGTCGCCTACGCTCATTCTACCAATTCACGAACCATACATACCTGCATAAAGACCTCAAATCATCACTCTTCCACGGCAAAAACCTAAAGCTCGCCAAGGCCGAACAAGATGCATGGGTTGATGTCTTCGCAGCATATTGGGACGCTGTGGGGGATATCTTGAAAGTGGAGGATCGGCACCCGGCAGCTAGCGCTGTCAATATCTTTCTTTCGTGGAAGAAGCTCGCGAATGCACTCATTAGGGGCTACAGCTCCATTCCTGCATGGACCTTGCCATGTCTGTACGTCGTAGGAAAATTCGTGCGCACCTTTGCGATTAAGGCCGATATCGAGGTAGCTTCCAAGAGTTCAGGTGGCTTCGATTTCCAAGAGGATTTGGTTGCAGAAGAAAATGCGAACATGGAGGAGGCTGCTCGAATTATTAATCGCATGTTCACTTTATGCTTGAGCGACAGGTAAGTACCCTGAATATGTCAAAGACTGTTTTACTGAGATCCATAGGGCACCCATCGAAGAATCTCGCAAATGGGGTATCTACAACACCACAAACCTTCTTTTCAAGACATATTTCAAGGTTAGGAGATTTCCAAAGCACGTACCGATTTGGAAGGAGTGCTAATACAAGCTAGATCAACTCTGTTTCACTCACAAAGAACTTGCTTCGGGCCCTCAAAGCACAATCGCACGATATCCCTCCTTTGGAATCTTTCCCCCGATCACATATCGTGACATTCGAATACTACGTGGGCGTAATTCATTTTCTGGACGAGAACTATGTTGAGGTACGCACATTGTAGGGGATCTGCTAATTCTATGCTAACCGACAATTTCAGGCCGAGGAGCATTTATCACATGCTTGGAAGTTGTGTCATCTTGGTGCAATCAAGAATCGCGAGTGAGTCTTTCCAGATGATATTCTTGTCAGCTTAGGTCGCTAATTTGCTAGATTGATCCTCACCTATTTGATTCCATGTCATTTGGTCACAACACATACTCTCCCAAGCCGGCAACTCCTTGCCCCCTTCCCTAGGCTCGAAGAATTCTTCCGCCCTTTATCAAATTGCATCAAGAAGGGCGACCTTGTAGGGTTTGACCAGGCTATGTCTGCGGGTGAAGAGGAGTTTGTCAAGCGTCGCATTTACTTGCCACTTGAGCGTGGCCGTGATATCGCGCTTCGCAATCTTTTTCGCAAGGTGTTCATCTCAGGCGGCTTTGAGGAACCGAAGGAAGGTCAGCCAGCTGTTCGACGAACTCGGGTGCCTGTTTCGGAATTCGCTGCTGCACTTCGCATTGGGACTCACGCGACGGGCCGGACCCGGGTGGATATCGATGAAGTGGAGTGTTTATTGTCTAATTTAATCTACAAGGTTTGTTCAAGGAGAATCACAAACAAAAGAAATTGGGAATTAGACTAACTTGTTATTCAAGGGTCTGATGAAAGGCTACATTGCGCGCGAGCGGGGCATCGTGGTACTGAGCAAGAACAACAGTGCGTTCCCCGGGACTGGTGTTTGAACGAGAATCCACCACTCCTGGAGATTTGTGAATATATTCCTCACGCCAGTATTTGTACTACCTTATTGGATACAAGGCTCTCGTCTTGGGCAGACAGACTGTGCCTTGTCTTATCTTACTGAAGACATTCTTACCCCGTGACAATTTGGAGGGGCACTCTTGGAAGATTGCAGCGCAGTGTAATACCTGGCATACGCTGCATTGAGTGAATATCGAAACCAATGCCCCCCTGCGTTGAATCGGTGGAAATTTACGACGCCAAGACATAGCCACTCAAAATTAACAATTAAGCATCTGAACATTACCAAGGTTATCTTTAATTGCAATGTGTAATTTATGATACGATAGTACAAGGGTATATATAGAACATCGCTCAGCGATGGTTAAGTAGAGAGTTAAAATACAACCTTGGAACCAACTCCTCCGAACACCTCCAGACATACAGACCACAGCTCAAGGTAGTGGGTATGAAGGCAGCCATTACCCGAGCTTTGTCGCAGCAGTCGCAGTAGAGCTACAAACCGACATTCCGTCGGGGAAAACATCATCCTATAGATCATCTTCAGTGAGTAATGTAATCGGAGTTGGAGATAGTAGAGAAGAACATACCATATGGTTACACATTGCAACGAATAAATCAAAGAATAGCTTGCCCCCCTTTTCCATCTCCATTTGCATCGTACCACTTCGCTTGAATGTACCCCGGCTGCGAATGATAAGGGCCAGATAGTGCGCCCGCAACTTGGAGTCGGTATCTGGGGTGTTGGCGTAAGCATATCGTGCGCTCGACAGGATCGTATTGCATTGAATGCCTGTATGAAGACCCTGCTTGCGAAGAGCGAGCCGCTGAAGTGTAGGAAGTTGGAGTTTTAGGGCAGCGCAGCTGGGGAAATGTTAGTGATCCGTGCGGTAGGCTGAAGGTAAATCAGATAGGCCCTCTAGAACGAAAGACCATACCATGGGCATTCAAATGTCTAGGGTCACTTACTAGATAGCCGTATCCCGCAATATGACCTCTCGCACCTGGTGATGCCAGACCGTAGCCCCAAGACTCTGTCCATCCCCGTCCATGGTCGACTCTTCGAGTTCCCATGCTCGGCGGCGTGGATTGTGTCGCAGACGCGGGTAATAATCGCCTTTGTAGAGAAACTCGAGCACGCAAGAGAGTACTTCTGGCTGCTCATCTGGAAGGTCGATTCGTTTGCCGGGTTGCTGAATATGAGGAAGTGCCTTTGAGGGAGGAGAAGGGGTTTGCGATTGGCATTGGTCTGCGAAGACGGGTGATCCGCGGAGGATGGCTTCATGGGCAGCGAAGAGACGTTGCTCGGGGCCCACGCGGAGCATCACGACAGGCGAGATAGGTGGGCTTGGAGAACTGGTGGAGATAGGGTCAGTGGATCTGTAAATTTTGCAAAGCTTTTTATTCAATCTCTCTTCCTCTTCTCCCTTCTCATTCTCATTCTCACTCGTGGTGCTTGCCATTATGGATGACTGATTTATATCTATGAAGTCGATGGCACTTACGACACATCCGGTGGACAGTCTGGTCGTCGTCGCCTCTCGAGACGCCGAGGACCACTGGGGCTTGAGCTATCCCTAATGTTCCTGCGAGAGCGGAGATTGGAAGCCTTTGCTGCCCGGTAGCGGGTCAAATTGTCCGATGGAGTCTGAGGGAGGGTTTTTTTGGACAGCATGATGGTATTGAACAACTAAGTCTATCTGGAAGACAAGAGACAAAAGCAAAGTCCGACGACTTGAGCAGGATTTCAGGGGGAAACAAGACGCTATTTATACCTAAAGACTCAGGTACCCGGGTAAGATGAAGCCCGGGTCACAGCTGTACGTGACAGGATCCAGACGGGGCAGGTCAGACTTAAATACAGGCATTGGGAGCCAATATAACCCAACAGGGACAAGACCCGGGCATTGTTACGCGTCATGCCGCGTACAGGAGGCAAGAAGAATCGCGAAATGGACGCCAAATCACGGGACTGTGGGGCTCATTCAGGGGCTGGTGGACTTTGCGGAAATTAGACCTGCTTAACCCAGTTTTAGACCAGTTTAGACCAATTTAGCGTAGTTTAGCCCAGTTTAGGCAGACAGATGCCATTAATGTTGTAGATAGTATACCTGCCATGTCTGGGGACGCTGTGGAGTGACAAGCATGTCTCTCGCACCTCGGTTTGCCACTCAAACAGCCAGGAGCAAAAAGACTCCAATTGTCCAAGTTAGAGAAGTATTATAGTCAATAAGTGGTTTATTACAGAGTACCAGCTCTGTCCAATTGGAAGACAGATAGAGATAAGAAGCGATATGAAAACTCTACTAGAGGGTCGTGGTTATCTCCAGGACATCTCTTCCTGTTGAAGGTCGGAATTGTGTGTCACCGTTGCCACCCCTGGTTTCGGATGCAGCCCTCGGCCAACACATACTAAAGGTACTCTTATTCATAATTCATGGGCATGTTCTCAATATCCCTGGATAGCTGACAACCGGTCTTCCGTAAATATTCTCACAATTGAAGACAAGCCCGGACCCGATCTACAAGGCACCTAATGCGATAGGTCAGAAGCTTACGTACATATACTGCTTGGATAACTAGATCTTCCAGTGGATTAAATTCATACCTTCCAAGGTTAGATGCTGAAGAGTAGCAAGGCAATCGACGGTCGATCTCTCACAGGAGTCTAGATCACAAGTCTAATGATCATGTAGGCTGTGTAATATGTACGGAGTACGTCAACTGTGGAGCGACCGGGAGCCGTCAGCGCATTTAGTGGTCGATCTTCTACCGGACGGTGCGCAGATGTTGTCATCCACGCGTAGCAAGAATCACTCAAGGGAAGACAGGGGATCACAACCTGGGTGGGATGGAGCAACCCGCTGTTTCTTCACAATGCTTCTTTCCACCGGAGGCTTTGTTCTCGCCATAATTTTGAAGCTAGTCGGGGCCCCTACCGTCACCAGTTCATTCGGGCATTGCCAGCCCAAGCCCCTCTAATTGCTTATCGGACATGTTACCATTCCAACACAAAGTCAACAGGCGCAACAGTGACAGCTTGTGGCAGAGTAAAACCGGGCCATTGGGTCGTTCCCCCGGGTCTTTCCAGGGCCAGTCGCGACGTACCTGGTACTCCATATTTCGTCTGTTACTGTTACTTTTCGTACTGCTGGAGATATTACGACTCGGTGGCTTTTTCACATGGCCATGGGAATCCAACCAGCCCCAGAATGATCTTGATCAATCAAGTTTCTCGATACCATCCACGCCTATCCTCCCGTCGCATCACTCCCCTGCGCCCGTGGCCCCTCTCCAACAGCTTACCGACGACGTCGACGACGACAACAACGGGGTTGGGCATACATACAAGAAACCAGTGGAACCATATGAAGTCCCGGCGCCATTGGGTCCGGCAGTCTATGGTGATCCTGTGTGGCCAAGCTTCAAGTTCCTCACTCGGTTCTTTGGCGGGCTTAGGGCAGTGTCTACCCGCAGCACCGGATCTGAATACCCCCACGACAATGCGAATCCACAAGCGACGATAAACCCAGTTCTATGGACAGAACAGGACAAGACAGAGCCTCCTGTTCCGAAACTCGACGATCCTTACAGCGACCAAACCTCTTCCGCATCGGGAAAATTACCGCCCATCCAAGCCTGCTTCCTCGACAAAAAAGAAACAATTCCTGTGCCGAGAGCATATTCATACCCGGGAGGTGTCCAAGGTTTCCCGGATCCAATTATCGGATCATACGAGGCCCTTGGTCTCGACGGTAAGAAATGCTACGACCGCTACGGGCGTTTTGGTCCCTACGGATACGGATATTCTACAAAATGGGGTGGTGTCGGTGCAGGCATTGACGGTCTGCGAGAGCTCGTGCATCAAAGTAGGTATACCGATTACAACCGTGTTAATTGGGGAGATGTTTCGAAGAGTTGCTTGGAGAAGAATAAGAACCGATTTCAGGTGCCGTCATATACGAATGAAAAGTGGCGGGCTTTCGATGCAATTACTCATAATAAGGAAAACCCGTCAAATGAGCAGCCATCTGCTTCATCGAAGGGCAAGCTGCAGCGGACGGCTGTGATGATTCGAATTTGGCATGGTCTGGAGTGGAGACCGGAAACAATTATCCATATGCGAGCCATGATTGCTGAACTTTCGCTGCTGTCTGGAGGCGAATATCAGGTCTACTTCCTTATTCACGTCAAGGATAATACTATTCCAATCTGGTCTTCGGATGAGATATACGAGAAAATCCTCAGGGAATCTCTCCCAGAAGAGTTCTGGGGCCTAGGTGTCCTTTGGTCAGAAAAGCAGATGGAGCTATTCTACTATGGCCTTGATGAGTGGAAAGTCATGGAGCGAAGTGTATACAGTGTGTACCGATCTGCGCACTTCCCACTTCAGTACTTTGCGTACAGTCACCCCGAGTACGAATATCTCTGGAACTGGGAAATGGATATCCGCAGTACCGGCAACTGGTACGAAGTGTTCGACTCGTTGCGTTCCTTTGCACAGAAGCAGCCTCGAAAGGGACTGTGGGAGCGCAACGAACGATTTTACATTCCTAGTGTACACGGCACTTGGGACCAATTTATTAAAAAGGTTGAGGAAATGATTGCCTCAGAGGACCAAGATGAGCCGCCAGTCTGGGGCCGAAATGCAGTCCCTGAGACTCCAACCTTCCCAGACGAGCCCGTACCCCCACGCAGCTACGAGCAAGACCAGTACGAGTGGGGCGTGGGCGAAGAGGCTGACTTGATTACCCTCAACCCTCTTTTCAACCCTGTAGACTCAGGTTGGGTCTTCACCGAGGACGTCGTGGGCTACCACGTGCGTCCTTTGCCTCGGCGTATTGCCATCATCACTGCTTCAAGATTAAGCCGCCGGTTGCTTACCATGATGCACAGAGAGACCAGCCAGTACAGACATACCATGTTCGATGAGATGTGGCCTGCATCAGTCGCGTTGCACCACGGCTTGAAAGCTGTGTACGCGCCACATCCTGTGTACATTGAGCGGGCCTGGCCACCTGAGCAGGTCGATGAGACATTCAACAGCGGACCGAATGGTGTGGCTGGAAGCTCCAACGAGTCTCCGTTCAATATGCTCAATGAGCACAACTTCCGGGGCGTGACCTGGTACTACCATGCTGCCTTACCTGGGAAATTGTGGCGCCGCTGGTGGGGCTACAGCGTCACTGCTGATACTGGCATACAGGGCGGTGGCTTTGACGAGGAGGTCAATGGCGAAGGTCGCATGTGTTTGCCCCCTATGCTTATGCATCCTGTGAAGGACTTCGAATTAGGTTCGAATTAGAATACCCATAGACATTTCATTTACATATACATCTTTTCATTCAGGCAGTCGAGATCTCCGCCTCGCTAGATTGCCAATCGCCCCTATGAGTAGTCCAAATAACATAATCTACCGTGAGTCCTCTTCTTCTTTATTTCTAACAGAGCTCCTATGATTGCTTTGATAATTCATTACCTTATCCAGATTCTCTCTATTTCTCACAAGACTGTTCAAGAATTAATAACTAGTAGTATGTCTTTAAATTCGACCCTTGTCCCCATTCCACCCCCATCATATAAGCGCAGGCTGTGACAAGCGCGCCATACCAGAACAATATAAGCCAGGTCATTCCTCTCCTATTGGCAAAATAATGATATTCACGAAGCTTGTGTAAAGTGCTTTCTCGAAATATACAGAGAAACGCTGAACCTGGTAGCTTCTAGTCCTTTGCAACCATCCTTCGACTCTCAAATTCCGAGCATTAACGTGATTTCCCGCAGAGACTTCACCGTTGACAGTTTTTGACCAATGCCCTCTCAAGCTCTTCTATAACGGGCATCCGATTGTAGTCTCTGCAGGGGTGCAGCCTCGAATGAAATTGCCAACAAAGGCCATTAAGAAAGTAAACCATGCTGTTGCTAAAAAAAAAAGAAGAAGCAGAAATTGCCTAGACATTTGAATCAGAAAATTAAGGATCATAATGTGGAAGAATTGGATAAACACCTGCTCCAGTCTACAAGTATGCTTCAATTAGCATATCTAGATTAAATGTGTTTTCCATTTCCCTCGCTTGCAATATCGACATCGCTCTTAAATTACAAGGTGGCATTGGAATTCGGAGAGCAGTCTGGATGACATCCCATACCAAATCACCCAGATGCAGTTTAAGTCAAATCGACGTTATAGGGTTGCTCCTCAGCTTGGATACACTCCGTCTCACGAGACAACCTTGGAAGATATATACGTCCACAGGTGTCTACGATGGCCGCATGTCGATCTTAGGTTGAAATGTCCTTTCCAAGGTTACAAACACGAAGAAGACCAAATGGCGTACCTACCTAGGTAGATCCACAGTAGAAATCGATAAGAAATGGTTTAAAAACCTACTGAGAACGGAGTCCCAAAGTGTCGACATTTGTTACTATAATCTATTGAGGTCCCGGGGTCTGGTCAGCCTGGCATTTATGCACATTTCACATCCATATATATTCCTTGGTATCAAAGACATTCCCAGCCCCGAAAATCTCCAGGGCTGTGAGACAGCATGCAACGTCTCTACATGGATTCTGAGAGGCACAAAGGTGGCCTGAATGTTTCTATGCTGTATTGGTACACGCGGTGTGCAAGGGTTGGAATGGTTTTCTAAGTGACTTTTGGATTTGAACCAAAGAAAGACTGAGAGATGGACAAATGTAGTGTGGATAGCAAGGGCGATATCTGCGAGGAGGCAATATCACTTTTCAGTAGCTTAATGGCTACATATTGTGGCATTACGGCTTCATAATGGGAAGGAATTATTCCGCTCAGAAAATAACGTTACTGGTGGATGTTCAGCGGCGGGGCTGAATTGTTGAGCCGCTGAACCGCACTTACTAAAAGCTGCTGCCCGTTCGGAAATTACGGATGCTCCGTAGTTTGTATAGTATCAATCCTTTTATCTATTTGATTGGGAGATGTGGAATAAATTTAAGGCTAGTAGTCCACGGAAGATCCGTACTCTCCGAGTTAGACACCGAAACTGACATTTTACCCAGTTTCAAAATCCATATAAGTCAATTAGAATTCCATCTTGCAACCAAACTTCCTATTCAGTCTCAATATGGCCAATTTTGATAAATTGAAGGCTCTTTATGCAAAACTTGATACTTTGTCATCCGCATCATCTACAACCGAGGTCGATTCTTTGGGCGATTTTTTTAGTGATGACTGTGTCACCTACCTCAGCAGCATGCGCGAGTATGACGAACCAAGCATCGGCAAGCTAATAACTGTCGAAAAATACCGGGAGAGTCTAAAGATTCTCCACGTCCACGAACGGCGGATTATTTCGCACTCTACAACTGCGGACGGAAGGACCGTGTTCTTTGAAATGAAAAACGCGGTCCATTGCTTTGAGGAACTCCTGGACCCCTTCTTTGAAACAGCTATTGCAACCTTTGACGAGAATGGACTCATCAAGGAGTTGAAACACTATAGTTGTCGGAGTCATATCGTGGAGATAATTCAGAAATATACAGGGGAAGGACCATATGGGGAGGTTCCAGAAACCCGTGGCCAGAAAGTTAGTGATGCGCCTTGCTGTGGATAATTTGGAACTCGTCGGGGAATCAGCGACTCATGTACATTCTTGCATGGCTACATACAATCCAAAATGAGTTTTGAAAAAATCAGAGTTTGAAAGGAAACCAGTTCCGTTTGAACGCCATAACCGCGCGCCAAAATCAAGATAGTTCAATAAGACCCCGAAACACATGCTCCGACCGGTACAGGTTGCTCTGGGAAAACAAAGTCAAATTTATCATAGAAACACCTTCTTGGCCTCTCTGGGGTGACTCTCGCTAGGGCAGTAAGGACATTTGAAACGGTTGCCTTTACTAAGTCGGCGCAAAGACTCTTCAGCAATTACGTGCCCACAGGGCATCATCATAGGTGGGTTATCGTCCGTGGCCTGTTCCTTAGAAACGGGACAGACAAAGATGGAATGGAATAAATATGAAGGTGGTAGTGAGATTTCGACCTGGACAGGGTTAATACGCATACACAAGATATGGCAAACGATTCACTTACAGGCAACTCGTTCTCGCTTGTCCACTCAGTGCGTTTGGCTTTCATGATTGTCTGAAGCTTGAGAAGAGTGGGAAGTGCAATAGCACCAGCTGTCGCGGCCACGTATAGAGGAGAATCCGCGGACAAGCCAAGCAAAGAGCAGAACTCTCGAGTGAAAAATTGGGCAACATCGTCCCAAGCAGAGGTATTATTGAATATGGAGGAGTACGGTGAGCCTCTCAGGTTCGAACAAAAGGCCATCGCACCAACCAGCTGCTGGACTTCTCGAAGGTAGCGCGGAATAAACACGTGAAACTCACGTCGCGCATATTCTAGCGCGGCCTGGAAATTCCTTGTACCCTGTTCATGCGACCCTCCATGGAAGATCCAGACGAACTGTAGCCGGCACAGCTCGAATTCCAGGTTGCTACCGCGGGCTTCCAGCGCCTCTCGGTTTTCGCGGGACCATTCGATCGCAGGTAGAAGATTCTTGTTCTCTTTCATTTCGTGGAGGATGTAGTACATTGAGGCGAACTGTTTTCGGATCTCGGTCGAAGGGACTTCGTCGATTTCGAGCAGACTCGCAGCTTGTTCAGCCGAGTGAGAGGAAGACTGCACACTTTCTAAAGTCTTTTGATCTGCAATTTCGGAAAGAAAAGTTGCCGCGACAGAAAACTGTCCTTCACGAAGAAGATGCATGGCGATGGCGCGGTTAATTAGGTGTTCTTGTGAGGAGAGGACGTCATGATCGGTACTGGGAAGAGGTCTGTCTTTGAATAACTGACGGAAGAATGATGTTAGATGTGATCTAGAGGATGAGTATGTGTTGTACATAATGCTTGGGCATACCTTGTCGAGGGATTTGGTGTACTTGTTTAGCCCGCTATGAGTTTCCTTGAGGTTGTCATTAATCGAATCGAATGATGACTTGACTGGGTTTTGGAGTTTAGCGAGGGTGATTGCAGCTTGGTTAGGGTCTATTGTAGAAGATCAAAGGTCAGCGCGAGAAGGATCGGCAGTAGCCGGTTCATTGACCAGCTACCAAGGGCAAGAATGGGCTCGTCTAACCGGCGGCAATGGTGTCCCGCGCCGACTGCAAGAGATCGATCGTTGATTGGACATTCTTGATACCTTGAGAGGCCTTTAACCTCTTCAAGAGTCGGTCATGCTCCTTCTGAACAGCCTCCATGGCGATTGATAAGGCGGGGAATCAGTGCGGAGGTGGGTGATGAGACCGCCCAAGTCGCGGGGCCATAAGAGAGATGGAGGCGGGGGGTCTCAGTGGGTTGCCAAGATCAAAGCCGCTGGGGGTTTATAGGCTGTTGGACTGCAACATGGGCGGGAGCTTGCTTGAGAGTCCTGGGTAGTTACAATCGCCGAGTCCGGATGCTGGGGTCACTCAATCACGTCCGGATGATCGCCGACACCTTACGCCATAGGCACGTGACTATACTGTCCACTGTTTCACCTCAGAGTGAGCTGAGTTCTCAAAAGTAAGCATGATGCGAGAGATTTAGTGTTAGCGAAAATGGAAAGTAGCTACGATCTTGGGCCAACTCTCAGGAGCAAGTATGGCGCACTCAATGAATGTTTGGGCAACAAAGATGTAATAGAGAGATCTGAAAGAGGATTAGCGTGCTCCGAGCTTTAAGGAGCGAGCTATTCCTATTCGGGCGCTCTTGCTTTGACCCACTTGCCAGGTTTGGGCCCGGGAGCTGAGTCATTGGCTTCCAGCCAATAAGAATCGGCCCCGTCTCTCGCTTACGGCTAGCGCAACCCCCCAGGGTATAAGTAGTCCCTTCGCCAGCCGCCTTTCCTTCTCTTTTTTCTTTCTT
>MWPW01000774.1:0-16711 GCA_002153405.1 Mycosphaerella populi pn0402 | reverse complement strand
TCTCGGGGAGAAAGACGTGGGTTGTTGAGTGAAGATTTCTCCGAATTTCTCATTTGCAAAGGGTCTCGGGCCGAAGCCACGAGGACAGAAGAGACTTCTGTCGTGTGTAGCAAAGAAACGCAGCATTGGTGGGGATGGCACTTGGAGAAAAGAAAAAGAACAAAGGTGAGTCAAGTTTTAAATACCGCAGACCGTGGGGCTTTTCTGCCAATTTAACCCGCCTTCCATCATCAACAGCAGCGTTCTCAACTAGACCCAAGTAGTAATATCGACGATAATACTATTGGCAGCTATCGTCGAACAACATAAGCTTTGGTTCTTGAAGATATCATCATATCGTTGTAAAAATTGCCGACGATGCGGTACGGCAATATTGTCAAGCTGCAAGCAAAAAGCCGACAATACCAAGAAACATTGCTCTGCGGCTGTATACAACCATGCTGCACGAGCAGCCTGCTGGGCTCTGATCATCGCTCAGGAACTGTCAGGATTTCAAAATTCTACCCTGGATCTTGAATTTGTGGTTGTCGGTTGTATCCTATATGGCATGGGATGGGCGAAGACTTCGGAGCTCCTGTCCTTGAGACAAGCGATTCGAGATAGATAGTGCGAATATAGCACGAAATTTTGTGTGCAAAGATAGCTATAATAACACTAAAAGCCGGAGCGAGGCAAAATCCCAAAGATGTGGGATACTATTGCTCTCCATCCGACCG
Organism: Mycosphaerella populi pn0402; assembly: GCA_002153405.1. Taxonomy (NCBI): domain Eukaryota; kingdom Fungi; phylum Ascomycota; class Dothideomycetes; order Mycosphaerellales; family Mycosphaerellaceae; genus Mycosphaerella; species Mycosphaerella populi. The sequence goes on along the minus strand of MWPW01000774.1, from coordinate 15,995 downwards.
CATCGATTGCAAGATATGCCGCCCCCGAAGTTGCTCTTACGCAGTTGGGAGTCATTACCGACGTCTTGGGCCCTGAGTTAAAGGGGACTAATGGATAGGAGCTGGTAACAATGGCTGAGCTCCGTACTATCATGGAGTTGTTCCCACGTGAAGGTTTCAATCGCGATGGGTTCAATGGCATAACGTGTTGGCTATGTCGAATAAAACGAGCGTCCACTTTTGACAATTAGGTTGTGGGATTTGGAGTCACATATGGCATGGAGAAAGCCTTGATAGGCTTAAAGAGATAGAATGACATGAATCAAGACTGCAGTCACCGAAGCTCTTCAAACGCTCGAACAATGTACTGCTCGCCCCCAACGCTAACTTTATCTCCTACAACTCTCCACGATCCAATAGCCTCTCCCTCAAGTCCGGCCTGGATGGAGGGCAAGGTGGCATTTTCGTTACCTACGTTATACCGATTTACCCACCCAGAGTCCCATTCCTCTCTTTTTGCAGCAACTTCAGAGCCGCTTTTATTCGAAATCCAATTCCCAGAGGGATCCTTCGAGCTCACAATTGTCTGTTCCTGTCGCAAAGCTAAAAAGGTACCCCATACGCGACCCAGAAAAGTCTTAGTTACTTTGTGTATTCCTTCTTGGTTATCAGGCACACTAGTGTCGGACTCAAGAACCCATGAAATGCCCTTGTTTGGCCCCTCAGGGCCCAATCTAAAGGGAAGCTCTCGCCAAACCTCTTCGTAATCTGTCAGGGGGTTGCCTGGAAGGTCAGGGCGAGGCATAGATCCAGTTTCTAGATCATCGCCATTAGAAAGCGAGACAAAGTGCCACAGTCCACACTCTCGAATGCATTATGCGAATCGAGTGTGTGTGTAAACGCTACACGCACTGCACATTAATCAGTTCTTATCCGAGCAAAAAAAAAAGAATAAGAATGGAAGATACTACTTACATGGCTCTTGGCTCTCGATTATTCGCTGGCCTGCAATAGCCCAGTCGATGGCCCAAGACGTTTTTTCCATTCGTAAGTCAAGATACCAATCCTTCACGGACATAACTATTGTGTCTGTCGTCTCTTGTGCTTCCCCCGGCAGCCATCGGAGCGAGATACGAGTGGAGAAGCGACATTCAGAATTGGACAAGCTACTAGACATATCTGTAACTCGCAAAACGTGTCTTTTTAAAGTATGGAGTGAAGATGAAGTTGATGTCGCGGGGTAGATATAGGTAATCTGCCCTCTGGACACTGTAAAGCTTTTGACTCAGCACAACCCAAACTGGAAGGCAGAGGAAGCAGGCGTACCAACAACTCAGCGGATTGTGCTATAAATGTAGAAGTTGCGGCCAGCTATGGCATGCTCTTAAAGGAGTGGGGTGCATGATTTCCCCTCCGTTCTCTTTCGGGTAAATTAAGTCCGTCACCGCTACCACAAGTTATGTTTTGTCTGAACCTTAGAGCTACTTCCCTTCACATCAATTTTGTTTTGAACGTGCTTGAATGTCCCTCAACTCCTTATGGTTTATATGCCGCCACACAATCTGGAGTGTGGGATATCGACCCGAAAGACCTATGCTTGATGGCAGAAAGCAGCATTACATAACTCAGGCGTTATAGTCATAAAAAAAATAGGATTATTTCCAAGTTCAAGGGTCGGTATAAGACTGATGAATTGTACATATCTATGAACAGAAATTGGATTGCCTGCCATGAAGCTTCAATTACGACAATACTCTTTTCGATCGTACGCACTGCCTCCAATCTCGACACAATTTGCAAATGGCCACCTTCATCAGCAGCCTACCGCGCAGCTCGTAATGCAATATAGGCCTCGTAAGAGTCCACGAACTTCGAAATTCCAAGATTGCTTAGAAATAAATCAACAACTGCTGTGTGTCCATTTGTAGTGGCTGTTTTCAGTGCGAGGCCTGCGATGCTGTATGATCTGGCGTCCAAGAGCAATTTCATAATACCAGAATGGCCATTTTCAGCTGCCGTGTATAGTGCAATATCCAAATTAGTCCTTACTGTGTAAACCAGCAGCCTCTTCATACGATCAAGGCTCCCAGTTGTGGCAGTAGTCTGCAAGAAGCTCTCTTCTTTTTCTTTGTTGTGTTTAGTCTTGTGCTTTCATCCAAGAGTCTTGCCACAACATGAAGATGTTTGTTATCAGCAGCCAAGAACAATGCTCTATTAACATCATACTCGACCTCTGTGGCCAAGAGCCTCTCAATGATGTTTAGATGACCACCTGTTGCGGCCAACCGTAACGACGAGTCTCCGATTTCTGCCCCCGCGGCCAATAGAGCATCTAAAACTTGTCGATGCCCTTTCTGGATAGCTATTTCAATTGGACCGCAGTTCTCGAGGGCTTGAGGGTTCACATCCGCGCCTGCGGCTAGGAGAGAACGAACAAGTTCCATATTTCTCCTTTCGACAGCTTTTCCAAGCGCATCAACCCTTTGAAGATAGGCTTATTGACTTTTGCAATTTGGTGTAACGTCCATCTCATACCTGTCACGTCCCCAAATGAACTTGCTTCAAATAGTTTAGACGTAGGCCTATGGAAATTGCGAATGGCCTAGGAACCCCTGCCCTCTAAACACCTAATAAGGCATATTTCGAAACGCCCGCTTTCATCGTGACGGGTTCGTCGCGTGACACTCGTATGTTCTTCTAGGAAAGGAAATCATTGGTGTTAACGCTTTTCTGGCGGGGTAATGAGGCTCCGAGCCGCTTCACCATACGAGTATTAGCCACAAGGTGATGACCTGCAAATCACGCACAACTGTCACTAATTGATACTGCCTGATGGGGCACGGTGATATAATCCGCGTCTGGGCAAACTCCTCTAATGATTCAGTTTGTGAGTAGGAAGATTAGAGTGATAACCTCACTCGGGCTACTGGGCCGGTGATATATGAAAGATAAATGACCTCTCAAGATAAATAAATGGCGGAGGGTCCAAAGACGAATCCTCTTCAACACGCTACCAGGTATACTAGTATAGAGAGACCTCGAGAAGAGCAATTGGAACCTTGTTTGATGGAAATATGCCATTGCTCCTAAGAAAGATAGGAGCAGATAAACATTGAATTACAGTACTTCGACACGAAGAACTTGACTAAGTGAGCTAAGGTTTGCTTCACGATCGTGTAATCAAAGGTCTTCGTTTCAGCGAAAGTGCTTGTCTGTGGCGCAGTCGGTAAGCAACCAGGGGTGGCTGTGGCTTGGATCTCTTCGGCCTGAAGCGTCTGGGGTATCTTGATAGATCACACTCGGCAATGACAAGGTCCATTGTGGATTGTGTTAGGCCAGGAATCCCGTTATTGTGGGCGTAGTTTTTAGAAGCAAGCAGATTCGATGAAGCTAATTATAGTTTTTTTTTTTTTGCTGCAGACATGAGAGTAGACTGCGTTAGTAAGTACGAATCCCATAGTCAAACAGCATGGAAATGAGGATGCAAAACATCAGCAAGCCCCTATCAACCCGTTCGCAATGGCAACCTGTCTCGAGAAACCGGGCGTATTGCAGCGTTGTTTCTCAGCCACCACTCAGTAGTTTGGGAGAATCAGGCAATCCGTTCTAAATGTGGAGCAACTAGACAGGACCTAGGCCCTCTTGGCCCGGTCTTTCTGCAGTTCGGTCTAGATCCCTGCATACGGACCAAGCACTGCGAAGCCCTCACCTACACAGAGCATTGCATCTGGTTGCTGTGGCTGATTAGGAATCCAAATTGAGGGACATATCTAGGACCAAACGCCAGTGTAATCATTGCGGAAAGGAGAGTGGAGAGCGACTATTTTTGTGCATAGCCCCAAACAGATCTCAGCCCTAAGGACCCGAGGCCCGGTGGATGACGGATGACATGCTCTGGATGAAAGGAGAAGGTTTGCGGCCAATCCCCCCAAAGGAACGACTGAAACAGGGCAAAACATATGGCAGCGATCGCTGTTCCGAGGTACACTGCATTAGCGTTGGATCATCATACCCATGGCCCTTGTGGCTTTGCTAAGCCACAGATGCACCAAACTCGACTCCGTACGGGGAAATGAGGTTTGAAACAGATTGCGGGATAGTGCGCGAATAGACCATGTTGGGAGAAGCTGTGCATTATTAGGTCCACCGTGGCTTGGGACTTCCTGGGTGTTGTGTGCGGGTCACCGTTGGGGTCTAACGCGGTTTCGAGTTAAGTGGATCTGGGAGAATAGGGTATTCCATAGTAAGCAGCACGTCGGAGAATAGGAAGTAAAGATATGAACCTGACAGGGCCGAGAGCGAATACTACCGAGTACGGAGTAGAGGATTATAATGTAAATGGGTAATTGCTGGACCATGGTTCTGGAGTTCGTACGCCATACAAAAAGACTTCAAAGCCCTGGATCTCTTGGGAGAGCCCTGGACCCACCGTGTTTTCAGGGGGCGCAACAGTAAAAGAACCCGCAGATTCCTGGGATTCGAGTACACGGAAGAACGTCTAGAATTTCGAGGTGGGTACATCTTTGGATCGCTGGGAACAATATTAGGAATGTGTCAGCCCCGTTCATGAACTCGGTTCTTCACTTTTGCCTTTTGCATTTCGCCACCTTTGCCTTCTTGCCCAGGTGCACATCTAACTCTAGCTACCTGTACTCCATCCTTCGTGCTACTGGTTACATCGAAATCCTGGAACCTGTTCCCCGGATCCCCCTTTCGCCGAATTTGCATCCAGTAGATCCTAAACCTGGTCTCTCCACGCAGTTCGCTTCTTCCTCTTCTTCTATCCCTTCTTTTTAACTCTCCTTTTGGCCCTCTTGCTCAACGGCTCTGCGCCTCGGGCGACGCCTTGCTGCCTGCACGCTGATCTCCCACGTCTTTCCGCCCCGCCTGGGCCCAGCCTTTCCCTCTCGAAAATTCCGAGTCCGCCTTTCTCTCTTTCAAATCACCAGATCGCAGACGATTGGTGCTGTTGGCGTATGCTCCAACGGTTCAAGTCCTGCACCGCTCGTTTAACCTCGTCCTATACCCTGCCAAGCCCCGGCACACGAGCCTCTCCAGTCTTTCCGTCCTTCCACGTATCAGAGCCCGCCAAAGCCAAATTAGCCCTGGCACAAACACCCCCATAAATACATCAAAGCCCGCCTGCGAGGTGGACAGCCGTCACTGTGTCTTACGCAAAGCACTCCCCAGGGCCCAGCTCCGCGTCGGAGCAGATTCACAAGGTGCCTTCCCACGGTTCACGCGCCTCCCTGTTGGGAGGCGGCTCGTTCGACCCTTCTTTTCGTCAGGCCCCAGGCTTTCGAGCGCGCGAAGGTTACAGCAATGCGGCGCCCACTGGATCAGGACGTCGGGGGAATTCTATCCTCAACTCACAGTGGACCTGGTCCTTCGCCATCGTCACCTTGGTGCAGACACTCGTTACTCTAGCTTTGGAAATGTAAGCCCGCTGCAACAAGGTTTGGTCTGCCCGTCTTTCCGCAATACTGACCACGTTCACCCCTTTAGTTACATCTTCGCCAACTTCCAAGTCAAAGAAGTTCCAAATAACGCCCCTCCCTCCAAAACCGTCCCGACCTTTTTAGCACTATACAGTTTCGGTTTCATCTACGAGTTGGTTCTGGTTTGGGACGCGCTTCGCTTGAAAAACACAATTCAAGTCATCGGCCTATGTCTGTGCAATGTCGGTCTCTTGATCTACGGTGCGGTCCAGGTGCAGCAGATTCGCACATCCATCAACACTCTCGCGGAAAACGACAAAATCGATTCTGTCGTCTGGTCGCAATCCGAGCCTTTCCTGATCATCATTCCGTGTATCGTCGCGCTCGGCACCCTGCTCATGTCATTTGTCGCGTGGAAGCTTTATGACGAATTCGCGTGGACAATCTACAAACATATTAGTGCTGATCTGCGCATGAAGCGCCGCTATCTGACGTATCAGGTACAAATTTTCCCACGCCCACTCTGACTCCGATACGCAAGGCTAACTAGGTCCAGATTTATATCGCCTTGCTGAAATTCGATTTCTTCTTCTTTCTTGGTTTCACCGTCCAGTTCTTGGTTGTCGTGTCCTCTTCCTCTCATGACGCCGAATTTTATCTCACCATTGTCGCTGTCCCTATCACCATTATCATCCTTGCATGCGGTGCCTGGTTCGTTCGACGAGAGTCTATGGCTGGCATAATTGTAATAATTGTAAGCGGCCTGAAGTCTCTTTGGTCAGATTGGCCAGCTAACGCGATCTCCAGCTTCTTTTCTTCGCCGCCATGGCATACTTCTGCTTCAAACTTTTCCGAATGTACGACACCAGAACAGCCCCCGAGTATCTTCCTGCACGAACTTCAATGGTGTTCTTTGCCGTCATTACACTTCTTCTCATTGTCGCTACCATCATCAATGCATGCATGTGTGCGAATAACTTCAACCACGGCTTGAAGCCACACATCAACAGCAAGAAGCAGGCCAGAGCCGAGGAGAAGACCACTGAGCTTTCATCCAACATCGGCAGTGCCCAAGTCCCATCTCGCATGATGATCGATTGATCTCGCGAAAATGAGAAACTTCTGGTCCATGTATTTCATACAATCTCTCCAGGCGTTGGATGTTGGAGCATTGTCTTTCCCCATTTTCTCCCTGTGGCTTGCCTTGGGATCTCTCGTTATTTGAGCCTGATCTTACGCGTTATAAGTTTTATTTTTATTTTACTCGACATGATACCTCACCTGCGACTCTCCTTACCTTACCTTCCTACTTCCCACTCCAATGCTTAACTGCGTTGGGGACACAAAATTCCTATCCTGTTATCCTCTACATATCCTTTACGAGCACCGGTGGCGTTATTTGGATATTATTCCCGTGGTGTTCCTCTCCATGTCATTTACGACAGTTCATGCCTTGTTGGCATTCATTCCATGACCGTGATTTACTTAGGATCTCAAGAATCAAAACTTTGAATACTTCAATGCAAATCGTAGCTTTCTATAATGTGGGCTTTCTTAAAATCTACAAAAGATGCTATGGGATGCGTGATCCCTGCAGCCTTTTCCACCGCACTTGAGAGGATCAGGCTGTTTTTAGAGGAACAGCCGCAGTCGTTTTTGGGTAGTGACTCCCAGCAATTGGAGAAAGAACACGGGGTACATGTAGTAGAGTTGTATCCTTAACCGTGGGAAATTGATTGGTGAAAAATTGAAATTGAAAACATGAAATTACCATCACGCGATGCGTGCGTGACATTACCATTACACACGCTAGTATCGATCAGGAAACCGTGATCGTGGCCTCATCTCCGCAAGCCTCGACCTCCCCGTCCCAATCTTCCACACTCCTTTCTCCTTTCCCCTCCATTCAATCATTCCCGCTCAACTAATCACAATGGTACGTCTTATCAATGCATAGCTTCTCAATTCATGTTGGAAGCTCTTTGGGGCTCTCAATTGCACACACGCCTCCTTTCTCCTAGAGAAACTTCCAACTGCCATAATGCAACGCTAGCAATTGCTAATTCGTATCTAATCATCAGGCTTCTCCCCGTCCTGCTTCTCCTCTCACCTCCGGCGCCGAATCTGGGGCTGAGTCCAAGTCTGGTGGTGCTGCTGCTGCCGCCTCTGGCTCCTCTGTCAGCCGTCCCTCCTCGCCTACTCCCCCCGGTGGCCCTCGCGCTGCTATGCGCCGTCGCGCTGCCGCCGACCACAAGGAGTCTCTCCGCAATGCTCGTCCCAGCTCTACTCGCTCTGCCGGTGCCGGTGGCTCCTCCGGTACCATGCTCAAGCTCTACACCGATGAGAGCCCCGGTCTCCGCGTTGACCCCGTCGTTGTGCTGGTCTTGAGTTTGGGCTTCATCTTCTCGGTTGTTGGCCTTCACGGTATGTTCATCACTTTCGACACCATCCATTCACTCTGTCAGCTTTCACCAAGATATTATGATATTCTGGATTGGGGCATTCGCATTGTGGCAATCTCAGGTCGTGTTCATTACTAACTTGATAATCAGTCATCGCCAAGATCACCCGCAAGTTCTCCGCTTAAGAATTCTCTCATTATGATCCTCTCCGGTTTATGAGGAACCCATTGATGTTGCGGACCACTGCCGCAATCAGCAACATCGCCCACCTTTTCTCGAATTCTCGACACAATCCTTCCTCTCCTATACCCCTTACCTTGAAATTTGGTTCTTCGGTCGAAATAAATGTAGCACTGTTACGCCCGGTCCAGGCTACGCTGGTGTAAAACCTCCTTCATCATCTCTTATCTCTTGACATACATGGTGTTTGTTTTTAGCGGTGCTTTTCGTGGCACCTTGGAAATGACCTATCCGCTGTGTAGGTTAGTTTTGGTTGTCAGCCTGTCTTGCTGGGGCTACATAAGCTTGGAGATCCATGTGGCTATTTTCGTGCGATTTTATGCGCTGAGATGCTAAAGTCTTCATGCATTTCTGGGGCTCCTTAGTGCAGGCAGCGTGGCGTCCAATGAGTGTACCATATAAAGCTAAATGTGTTTCTCTTGCATTGAATTATTAATGGACTTGGCAGTTTGCCAAATCTTAAGAAGTAAATGTCTCGCCCTAATAGCTTCTTCTCTTATTCCTACTTTCTATGAAAAACACCTCACCTTCCCTATTGGGCCATGTGGCCATCGGAGCTAATATCTTAGCCGCATCACCGTTGTGTTCTCTTATCCCCACAGCGATGTCGGCCTCAAATGTTTCGTTCTCTTTGATGTTTTTAAAAAAAAACGTTGTGCAACCTTCGTCCTAGTATACCAGTCTTCTCAAATATTCCAAATCGTCCGGACCTAGCCCACGTGCAAAATAGGACGGTCAAGAGTTTGAGACTGACACCCAAATGTTGGGCAACTATGAGACAAAGAAATACATTATACAGGCGTGATATGATATGAAAAGGAAACCCCAATCAGAAGCCAGTGAATGGTGTTATTGCCCTTTTCCAGATTCAGATTTCAGCTGTGACGCTAGAGACTACGATGAACATTCCATGCATTAGCCATATCATTATCGAAGGTGACAAAATTGTCTTCGCCTGCATAACGTAGGTTTTGTATCTCGCTTATCGGCAAGTATTAGTATACTCCCTCGGTCGTACGGAGTACCCAGTATTTTCTTCTCTGCAAGCGCAGCCCAGATGCCTATTGTACGAACTGGTGTTCTTTGAGTGCTCTAATCAGTCATTTGTCTCCAGTGTCGTCGCTAAACATGAGATGGATTGGATTGAGGCCAAAATCGGTGGGCCTCGTAGTTTAATTTAGAGTACCTGGGTACATGTCTCCTTGGGTCTGGTGTGATTTGATTCGGAGTGTCTACCTAGGTAGAGAAGTCTGGCACGCGCATACGAGTTCGCTATATATTCATCGGTGCATTATATCTACATCCTAGCAACCTTGAAAATACCCCAAGCGCAGATATTCGAAATGACAATAAGAATCGAGTAAAGATTCCAGCTCTTTATCAACGGACTCACCCGAAGCCACAATGTCGGAGCCATTAGGACTTCACACTCCACCGCGACTAACGTAAGATATAGAACCGGAGCGCCTTATCTCGCACCGCAATCACCGACCAATCACAGCCCACATATCCCTGCTCAGCACTGATAAGCCCATTTTGTTCGTTTGAAAGAAAGCGATAGGCCGACAGCTTGGCCTATGATAACACAGCCCTAAGCAGTTATGCCTTTCTGTTCGATTGACGAAATAAAATGGGTGGAGAGGCGGGGCAAGACCCCTACATTCCTCCACTGCGGGCAACCGCTTATGCCGCGCCGTTAACATTCAATTGGTACACCGTAAATGCCATGCCATTACGAGAGCAATGTTGCTCTTATCTAGAGTCTAGGAACCAGAGGTCCTCCTATCTAGCCTCGTGATATAAGCTTGCTTTGTTTTCCGGGGGTTGCTATGTGCGAAAGCGGAGTTCATTAGACACTCCTTCAGGACCATTTATTAGGCCATCACCCAAGTGATCCTTTGCTACGTGTATTTGGTGCACAGTGTTAACTTTCCGAGGTTAATCTTCCAATTATACCTAATTGGTAGTGATCTCCACTACTGGACACCATCCTTATAACTATTGATTGTGGATTGTTGTCTAGACGTCATATATATTGGTCCCATCTAGTAACTAGCTTTGGCTTCGTCCACCAGCACTCGTTATTATAGGTACTGTTTGATTAAATCGGCAGATAATAACGACCATGGCGTCGGAAACTGTTAGTTTCGAGGCACCCCTGACGCAGGGATTTGGCTATGGTATCATTCTTGGATTGGGATTCGCTTTTGCCCTACTAATGATCTTTATCACCTGGGCTTTAAGACGGTGAGTTTTTTTTTTCGTCGTGACTAAGTATCTGAACGTTTAGAAAACTGACGACATTCGTGAAAAATAGCTATCAAAATGAGGTCCAAACTTCTGAAATGTTCTCGACAGCTGGTCGGTCTGTCAAGTCTGGTCTTGTTGCCGCAGCGGTCGTCAGCAGTTGGACCTGGGCAGCGACCCTTCTGCAATCTTCAGCCGTAGCATACAAATATGGCGTTTCAGGACCATTCTTCTATGCGTCGGGTAGGTAGATCCTCATCCGCGCGTCTTCATAAGCTGTTGCTAACCTATTTTGATATAAGGTGCCACGGTACAGATCCTTCTATTCGCAACCCTGGCCATCGAACTCAAGAGACGAGCCCCCAATGCCCATACCTTCCTTGAAGTGATTCGCGCCCGATATGGAACCATCGTTCATGTGGTTTTCATTGTGTTCTGTCTTATGACCAATATTCTTGTGACTGCCATGTTGCTTACCGGTGGATCGGCCGTCATGACCTCTTTAACGGGCGTATCGACCACCGCCGCTTGCTTCTTGCTTCCCATTGGAGTCGTCCTGTATACGCTGTTTGGTGGTATTAAGGCCACATTTATTACAGATTATTTACATACCGTTGTTATCTTGGTTGTGATCTTCCTTTTTGCCTTCTCGGCTTACGCTACCAATGCCGAACTTGGGTCTCCTGGGCGAGTATACGATGCCTTGGTTGTGGCTTCGCAACGACACCCTGTCGAAGGCAATGCCGAAGGCAGCTATCTTACAATGCGATCGAAGGAGGGCGGTATATTTTGGATCATCAACTTGATCGGTGAGCTTCTATATCACGATCTACGCTATGGCAAGGTCGCTAATCCAACAATAGGAAACTTTGGAACTGTTTTTCTTGATAACGGATATTACAACAAAGCCATCGCCGCAAGCCCCGTCCACGCTTTTCCAGGGTATGTTATCGGGGGTCTTTGCTGGTTCGCCATTCCCTGGCTATGCGCTAGCACTCTGGGCATCTCGGCCTTGGCCTTAGAAGGACCGCAGCGTCTCAGCGGCGACGACGTAACAGCAGGACTGGTTCTCCCATTTGCCGCTGTGAAGCTTCTTGGCTATAGCGGAGCCGTGGCAACAACTCTTATGATATTCATGGCGGTCACATCCGCGTTTTCCGCACAACTTATCGCAGTGTCTTCGATCTTCACATACGACATCTACCAAGCTTACATCGAGCCCACGGCGAAAGGGAAGAAGCTTGTCTGGATCTCACACATGTCCTGTATTATCTACTCAATCATAATGGCTGGATTTGCTACAGGTCTCTACTACGCCGGTGTTGGCATGGGCTACCTATATCTACTCATGGGTGTTATTATCTCTTCTGCGGTATTCCCAGGAGCGATGACTCTTCTCTGGAAGGGGCAGAATTGGGTTGCTGCCGCTGTATCTCCCCCACTCGGATTGGCTGTCTCTCTTATTGCCTGGCTGGTAACCACAAAGAAGCAATACGGCGAGCTCAATGTGACAACTACCGGCGAGAACTACCCTATGCTAGCAGGAAATGTTGCAGCATTACTCAGCCCCATGGTTTTTGTTCCCATTCTGACCTACGTCTTTGGGCCTCAGAACTATGACTACCAGTCTATGCGCCAGATCCGCAAGGTAGACGATACAGATGTTGCAGCAGCAGCACACATTGACATCGAACTTGTCCCCGGTGAGACGAGACCCTCGGAGACCCAGAGCGAGGAGGAAACACGGAAGCTCAACAAAGCAGCTCTATACTCGCGCACATTGACGGTCTTTATGGCATTTGCACTATTGATTCTCTGGCCAATCCCAATGTACGGGTACGGGTCATCGTACGTTTTCAGCAAGAAGTTCTTCACCGGCTGGGTGGTTGTTGGTATTCTGTGGCTATTCTGCACGCTTTTTGGTGTGGTTGTCTTCCCTCTTTACGAAGGCCGCGAGAGTATCATTCGTGTTGCACGTATGATGGCTTACGATATGGTCGGAGTCAGGCCCGCAGTTTATCGCGGACGAAAGGCTGATGCGTCCGGTCTCGCGACGCCAACGGAGCAGGTTGGCGAAAAAGCAAAGGAGGCAGACAGTTAAACTGAGTAGAGGAATTCGTTACATTGCTTTGAGCGTTGCGTTCTTGTGGGGTTTCGCCAATGGTTTATATGATTCACGTCTTCTATACCCTTATTATTATTATTATTATACTTTTCGGAGTAATGTTCAACATCGTCAAAGTAGTTTAACTTGATCTCAAGACCTAACATGTTAAAGCTTGGTAGTAATACGCAGGGTCAAATGAGCTGCTGAAACCAGAAAAGTGGTGAACCCACAACGCCGAGACCTTCCCCGAAGCATGCATCCCGCCGTCTTTTACGGCGAGAAAGATGAAGCCAAAACAAACCAAACCACGTGTCTGACCGTAGCCTAGCACTGGAGATAAAAAAAATATCGCTCAATGTTGCTCACTTGTAATCAGATGGCGGTTGTCCCTGATCAGGCACAGGCTTCTGGGCGCCATGAGCCTCTGCGGCTTGAGGGGGATACTGGGGGCCCCAAGGTCCTGGGGGATAGCCATATGGCTGGGGCGGAGGTCGTGTATCCGGCGTGATATCAGGCCGAATACTACATGTCATCAGCTCTTATTCTTAGGAGGACATGCTCGTTTATAACCTTACCTTAGGTCTTGTGCAAATTGACAAGTGTAACACTTTACTTCCTGAAGAAATAGGTTAGCTCCTCAGTACTTAGTTGATCGGGAAACATATCTGCTGCTTTTTTGAGTGGGATCGGTGCTTTATTTGGTACTTACTTTGTACTTGTGTGTGGCTAGAGGAATCACCGGCTGGGTTCCGTTAAGTAAGCGTTCCGATCTAGGAATCAGGAGACGCGTGACAGATAAGGACTCACCACAAAACAAATGGTGAAAAAAGGCCTAAATGAGCTGTTAGTTAAGCAAAAGATATGCAAACGGAGTGTTCATACCAGCGGGTGATGCAATGCCCATTCCAGTTATGGCCTGGATTCGAGTCGCGATTAGTTCATTTGGCCCCAACCTCAAACGGATGTATGAGACTAGCTTACAGTTTTGGCAATAGGCTCGAACATGCTCGTAGCCCTCTAGCATAGAAGTGAACTCTATAATCCATGTTAGCTATCGAGGCACACGCGATGATCGAGTCTTCTGGGGTAAACATCCGGGGCCACCAGAAAGGGCGGCCCCCACATAAGCGAGGCAGATGAATAGCCCAATCAAAGCCGCAACTTACCATGCGTTCCAAACGTGATACAAATGGCCATGATGCGCTGAAACTCGAGGTTGAGTGAAGATGGGAACTCTGGTTTCTCCTCGAAAGGCAACGGCATTTAGACGTGGCTTGGTTCCTTGGCAGCACGTGAGGTCCTGTGATTGGCCCGGGGGAGATGAGGATGTACGAACTACTGAACACGGCCGTTCATTGAATACAGAAAGATGCAAATATTAATTTTATAAACAATCGTTGCAGTGGGAATCGTGAATTATTTGGATAACATCATCTTTACAGAGCGCTGTCCCGTTCAAGTTTGTATGGAGAAGGTCTGGAAATGCTCAGAAAGTCACAAAAAAATATCGCTCCAAAGCATTTTGCAGATTTCCACCCCAATGTCCCGCCCATCCACCTGATTCAGTCTCTGGTCTACTGGGTCTTGAAGAGGAGGATTGCGCAATGGCCGAGGTAGAAGTAGATAAAGTGCTTGGTCTCTGCGGAAAGAGTTAGCACAGTCCTTCCTCCATTGTGATTTGCGACACTGACCGTGGGTGACGAAGCTACCGAAATTGCGTCCAACAACACAGTGCCAGGTTGCACCTTTGCGAGAATCAAACTGGGAACGTCATGAGTAATCGAATGAGGGAAAGATTGGGAAGACTGTGGCGGGGCGGACCTCTTTCTTGATATATTGCGCAATATCCTACTTGCTGTTAGTATGAATTTGGAGGGAAGGCAAATGTTCTTATATAATCACATACCTTTTCAATGTGGTACTTCTCCATAGCCTCGATAGCTGACAACAAGAATCAGTTGTGGCCTCCCAACATGTGGAACAGAATCCCCTACCAAGGTTGATAGCCTCCTGTTGCATATCCTCCGTCTATCCGATTTGTTAAATAACAGTAAGTAGATGATGTGCTCTGGGTTTCCTACCATATCCACGGACTTGATCTGCGCTGTATACCAAATTAGTAGCCGAGTCGTTGGACTACGAGGGGTAGTGCCTTACCCTCCAACTTCTCTTTCTTTTCGGTAGCCATTGTGCAGGTTGAATGTGCGTCCGAGGGTCACTGGGCTGTAGAATGCAATGGTGAGCACGCCTTCAGGTGAGACGGGTGGAAGAGCAGCGTCGAAGAGAAGACAATAACTAAGCGTCACAGATAATAAAGGCGGCGCGTCAGGGAGCAAGCCTGACCGCCTTCTCCCCGACTATTATTCACGGCAGTAGAAGTTCACCGCCTGCTTTACCGCCATGTCCCCATACAAGACAGAAAAAAAAAATTATTGCCGCATTCCAGTTTTCACACTCACTTTGAGGGGTTTCCAGCCGCAGTTGAGGATGGAGAATACTCGAGTGTTTGTGAGCGGCTTGCCGCCAACCTGCTCCAATGACCAGCTTCGTAATCATTTTGCTGCTCGCTTCCAAGTCACAGATGCACATGTCTTGGGCAAGCGTCGTATGGGTTTCGTTGGCTTCAAAGATCACGAAACGGCCCAGGAAGCTGTTCGCCACTTCAATCGGACTTTTATGAAGATGTCCAAAATCGCAGTGGATATTGCGCGTCCGGTATGTCAAGTGCTACTATCTTCACCCCGTCTGAGCACATTGTTATTTCTTGCATTTTCTGCGCGTTCACGCTGACCAGTTTAACGGTCCGAAGACTGACCAGCAATTTTCTTGTAGATTGATTCCAAACCTAGTGATGTATCCCATCCTACGCGGAGACGTGATGCCGTTCCTGAGTTTTCAGATGCTGGCTTGAAACGCAAGAGGGATGAGGAGAAGTCAAAAGATCCTAAATTGCAAGAGTATCTATCTCTAATGCAAAATTCTGGCAAAACCAGGACATGGGCAAACGATGATGGAATGGTTAATCCATCAGAACAGCCACAGCCTACGGGTGAAAATCCTCTAAAGCAAACCGCAACCGAGGAGCTACCTTCACAGCCCAAAAAGCCTCGTACTCAAGAAGCTGTCTCTAAACCCCAAACTGACGATCAGCCTGTCGTCGTTGACCAAAGCGGTGCTGGCGGAATAGAGGACGATACTATGCAAGATGGCGATGAAGCACAAGCTGAGACCGGTCCTGTATCAGACATGGACTGGCTGCGTTCGAAAACAAGTCGTCTTTTAGGACTTCTTGATGAGGAGGAACAAGCTGATTTCAATCAACGTAAAGATGACGATCCTGCCGAATCAGAAAGTCCCGTCGAAGAATCCCGTAGCGCGGCAATTGAGCAAATCACACCTCAAGACGTCCCTAACAATGATGATGCAGCGGAAACACCCGAGACAACGCCTGAGCAGGATACGAATATTGACAATATCAGGCTTTCTGCTCGTTTGTTCGTCCGGAACCTTGCATACGACTTGACTGAAGAGGACCTGCAACCTCTGTTCTCGCCTTTTGGAAAGACTGAAGAGGTTAGTTTT
>KZ119056.1:0-44026 GCA_002153405.1 Mycosphaerella populi pn0402 | reverse complement strand
AAGATGAAGCCTGGTTCTTGGCTTGTCAACACCGCCCGTGGTGCTATCGTCGTCAAGGAGGATGTCGCTGAGGCCCTCAAGTCTGGCCACCTCCGTGGTTACGGTGGTGATGTTTGGTTCCCCCAGCCCGCTCCTAAGGACCACCCTCTCCGCCCATGGGGTGGTGGTAACGCTATGGTTCCTCACATGTCTGGTACCTCTATCGATGCCCAGATCCGCTACGCTGAGGGCACCAAGAACATCCTGGACAGCTACTTCTCTGGCCGCCACGACTACCGTCCTCAGGACCTTATCGTCCACGAGGGTGCCTACGCTACCAAGGCTTATGGCCAGCGTAAGTAAATTGTGGATCGCTAAGTCCGGATCTCTTGAATTTGTATAACGGGGCAGTTGATCCTTTCGCCCTTTTTCTTTTTTTTTAATAGTCATGTTTGACCCTGCCCAGGACGGCATGGTCGATGCTGAAAAGTAGCATTTACGATACCAATGAATTGATATCTTCTTCTTCAAGTGAACTTGTTTTTGCACTTCTGCGTGTAAAGACTGGTAAATTAAGTGTCTTGTTGGCATTCTTGGAATATATTAGAACTTTTGGCCATTCCTGGTCACGAGCGAAGTATACCGAGTTGCGCTTAGTATACAAGCAGGCCACGTCAGAAAGGGCTTCAATGAGGCCAATGAGACCCATCTAGTCCTTTTTGTTTCTAATCAAATTCCCCAGCCCTATAAATAGTACTCACGATGCGTAGAAACCTAAGGCTCCACAGAGTCAGGGGCAGGAAGGTGTGAACGTGAGGATCGGCATAGACCCACCCCGCTTGTAGTTTGCGGGGAAGGCCCAGGCTTAAATCCTTCTGAATATCGCGGTATGCAGCTTTGAAACAAAATTTGATTGTTTCTGCCAAGGAACGGCTTTTATGAACCTATCCCTCATGATGCCCGACATATTATTTAGGACTCACAAATTATGCTAAGAGGAACTTGAGATTCAAGGTACGTTCTTCGACAATCTACTCCGTAGTAGTGCTTCCTGTCTCGAGCCCTACCTATATTTGAATTTTCATTCGGCATGATTGCCATGATATAAATGCATTTGTTTATTCACATGCCAGGTAGTTTGCCAAAATGATAGAATAATTCACATCATCGTCCCAATGCAATGAATCTTGGGATAGGACCAACAAGAACGCCACCCATGCTCGACCCGAGCCTGTGAACTGAACAGATCGGATTATTCAAAAGTAATTAATGTCGACCATGAGAACCGTTGCTATGCTCAAGATCCTCTTCATCACTATCATCCATGAATCCCTCTTCTAATTCCCGGCTGAGTCGGCTTTCTATTTCAGGTGCAGTGTTCTGTCGCCGCCCTAAGATGTGTCGCCGAGCGGCATCTATGTTCATCCCAATAAGCATTTCGCCCTCATCGTCGTCAATATCGATGTTCTCGTGGTCTTCAATATGGGCTCCGGCTCGCCATGAAGATGGTAGGAAGAACCGCATTACTGCATCGCCTATTCGGTCCCTCAATGAGAGCGTGTGCGCGGAAATTGTATGTAGTGGGAGGTATTGAGAGTAGCGTTGGTGATAGTGTCGGAAGAACGGGATTATAAGAAAGGAGAAGAGGAGGTACACGGCAAGGGAGATAGATGCTGGGATAAGAATAGTCTAGAGAGACATGTTAGTACCACAGCGCAATGGACCTGACTGGACGGTCCTTCGCCGGCGTTCACAGACTTTCGCAAAATGAGTGGAAGACCCCATGGCAATAACGAGAGAGGCTTAGGCTAGCCCAGCATTCAGGAGGCGTGGGTCGTGGTTCACGGAGGTGCCGGAGCGTTTTGGGTAGTAGTAGTAGGATAAGGTACGGATATAACTAAGGGGCAGCGCGGGTGGATCCAAAAGTCCGGTAGTGTTGAGCCGAGAGTCAGGTTGGTAACATCCCACGAGCAGGGCTGAAAAGGAACGAGATTGCCACTAGAACACAAGCGCAATTCAGAGACAAAGGATTGTCAGACCCAATTCGCCCTGTGAGAGGCACTGAGACCTTTGAACAACAGCTCCAGCGCACCAGTTCATGTCCCCGTCACCTGATCCCACGTGACCGGTGGTGGTTTCTCCGGAAAGTGACAAGCCCCTAATCAAGTCGCTGGGCGCTAAGGGGATCCGTGCTTTTGATCGACCCTGTCCTCACTGCTGCATACTGCAACCTTTTTCGGATACGCCCTCCTTATCCCCTTGCCCCCCCTTTTGGCGACCTTGTACGTGGTGAGTTGTTTCGCTTTCTTTGTTGTTGTTTGGGAATCCCTCCTCGGCTCCCGTTGATATCCAAAGCGGGTAATGCTAACTTCGCCAGGGAGGGACAAAGTCCAAATCAAAAACGTGAAACCGTGGATGTCATCGCTTTGCTCCGCCAGATCCATAGCGATCAACCCCGCCCCGGCCTTTGAAACGACCTAATAATTGCGCTCTTTACCCCGATTTTGAGTGTGCGAGGGGCGCCCTTAATGCTGCGTTCTGCCACTCATCAGTCCCGCCAACATGCCCGCCAATGCCGATAAATCAAGGCAAACGTCGGGTGGAAAGTCTTTTTTTGGGAGGAAACTGTACAAGGATAGGCCAGGTGACGACCGATACGAGAGCTATGCTGGTTCTTACGACAGCCTTGCCCCGCCAGGGAGTTCCGCTGGCTCTCGCTCGTCCCGCTACTCGAAACGCTCCTCGATTCAGTCTGTCGACATGACCCATGATATCGACCCCAGCACTTTTGCCCCCACTGCTGGAGTCATCACGTCCATTCCCTTCGAAAGCCTGCCATCCGACACGAGAAATCCTATCGCGATCGAAAGCATGTCCCGCCCAACTTCCTCCTCTCGCCAGGAAGTCTCTCCTAACCTCATTGGCAAATCCGGCGGAGACTTTCACCAGTACCCCGGCTGGAATGGGACGTCAGTGCCAAATGGCTCTTCACATCCCTCTGGCCCCCGCCCGCCCCCTCATTCATCGAACTTGACCATGACAAGTAGCTCATCAGGAGACCGGGGTACAAGGTATCAACAATGGGGACGTCCTGGAAGCTCAGCTGCAAATACAGGCTTTAGTCACAACTCTTCGATCGACTCTTCTACAAATTCGCGAACCTCGATGGACCAAGCTAGTTTATATTCATCTCATTCCTCTAATACTCGCGGCTCTAACTACTTCTCTTCCTCCGATGGCTCCGGCCGCACCCTTACAACCTCACATTCTGGTGACCGCAATACGATATTTCCTGGTTCAGGTGGAAGCCGTATACAGAATGCCCAAAACTCCTGGCAACAGTCACAACAGGCCGCCACCCCCGTCCCCCGTCCAAACGATAATTATTTGACCCGCCCAAGAGATGATCGAGTTGTGGATCAATTATTCCTCGAGCTCATGCAAAAGCGAGGCTGGCAGAACCTTCCAGATCAGGCCAAGCGACAAATGTTATCTTATCCCGCCTCAAAGAAATGGACATTGGTCCACCAAGATCGTTTAACAGAACTCCAAGGCGAGCAAAAACGAAGGCAAAATGCCCGCCAAACGCACGGCCATGAAGGCATGCCGGGCCTCCTCGAGCGTGCCGACGAAGAAGGAAGCCCGGAGTGGTATGTCAAGAAGGTGATGGACGACACAATTACTTCCAAGCAACTCGCTAGTCTGAGCGTCAGTCTTCGAACGCAACCAATCAAGTAAGCCCCGCCATTTTGAAATTGGGTTATGTTAATACAGGCAAACTGACTTTTTAAAAAAGCTGGGTTAAAGCTTTCGTCGAAGCACAGGGTCAAGTCGCTCTCACCAACGTACTGCAGAAGATCAACCGACGCAAAGCATCCGGCCCAGTACCCGCACCGCCAAATGGTGATAAGGATCTTGATCGTGAATATGATATCGCCAAATGTCTGAAAGCCTTGATGAACAACAAATATGGTGCGGACGATGCTCTCGACCATGTGGGTGTTCTCACAGCCCTCGTCAGCTCTCTCTCATCACCCCGCCTAAACACTCGAAAACTTATCAGTGAAGTGCTCACATTCCTGTGTCACTGGGGCGAGGGCGAAGGTCATTTTAAGGTTCTTCAGGCAATGGACAAGGTCAAACATGACCATAACGAAACTGGTCGGTTTGATGCCTGGATGCGCATTGTCGAAGTCACCATCGATGGTCGTGGGAAACTGGGAAGCTTGGTCGGCGCAAGTGAAGAATATCGTAGCGGAGGCATTGGTATGGAGAACCTGCTTATGGAATATGCCGTCTCAACGATGATGTTCATCAACATGTTGGTGGATGGAGCCGAGACGGACTTGCAGCTGCGATGCCATATTCGGGCTCAATTCATATCATGTGGTGTGAAGCGTCTCTTGACGAAGATGGAGGAGTTCCAGTACGACGCCATTGACAAGCAAATCGAGCGTTTCAGAGAGAACGAGGCTATCGACTATGAAGATCTACTTCAGCGCGAGGGCAGCAGCATGAAAGATAGCGTCGAGGGCGAGGTCAAAGACATGGGCGACCCAATGCAGATCGTTGATGCGATTGCAACAAAGATTAATGGCACCCGGGCCCATGACTACTTCTTGTCCGCTATGCAGCATATGCTCCTGATTCGGGAGAATGCTGGCGAAGAGGGGCTGCGAATGTTCCAGCTCGTAGATGCTATGATGAGCTATGTCGCTATGGACAGGAGGCTTCCGGATCTCGACCTTCGACAAGGCCTGAACTTCACTGTGCAAAGTCTTCTGGACCGTCTCCATACCGATGCCGAGGCCAGACGCGTTTACGATGAATCATTGGAGGCTCGTCAAATTGCCGAGGCTGCTATTGCCGAACGCGATGAGATGAAAGCTCAAGTCGAACTTGGTGCTGATGGGTTGGTCAAGAAGCTCCAGAAGCAGATTGATGAACAAGCCGGTATAATTGATCTCCAAGGACGACAGAATGAGTCTCTTAAGGCCGAAGTTAGTGAAGCCCAGCGCCTGCGTGCTATGGAGCTTCAGAGGAATGAATTGGAGACTCGAGAACTGTACCTCATGCTTCGGGATGCCCAGGACATCGCTGCATCCAATGCCCGGAAGGCCGCTGCTCCTGGTGAAACTGGTGAAGCTGGTGAAGCTGAGAAGTCCGATCCTGCACAATTGCCAGGTATCATGGACCGCGAGCGCCTCATGGAGCGCCTCGAACGCCAGCTGGAGCGTACCAAAACACAGTTCAAGCTCGAGGGCAAGGTTTGGGGTCAGCACGGCCCCTCCGATCGACTGCGTGAACTGCGTGAGAAGATGGATGGAGATGAAGACTCTGGAGAGGAATTTGCCGAAAACACCCGTCGCAATCTGGACCCTGGAGCTTTGGGATCCGTTTACCGCAAGCGCAGCCATGTTCCTGAGCTTGACCAAACCCCTGAGGGTGTGCCATCACCCGTGGATGAGGCTGATGAGACAGGTCACGACCAGTCTCAGACCCAGTCTCGTCTGATGGACTTCCAGCGCCCACGTATGAATCCCGCTCAAGCTACTGGGCTGCTCGGCGAACTTGCTTCAAGGGTGCCTAAGTACGATGAAGGTCCAGAGGGCACTGGCAGAGTCATTGAGCTTGATGATGATGCTCCAGATGAAGCACCTGCGGACGCTACTCTAATGGATGCGCCTAAGCCCGACGAAAAGGAAGATGCAGATGCAAAGGCAATGCCTCCGCCACCGCCTCCTCCCCCTCCTGGTGTACCCAAGATCGTCCCTCCTCCTCCACCTCCACCAGGAGGCAAGGCTGCTGTCGTTCCTCCACCCCCGCCACCTCCAGGTGGTGCCAAGGGTATTGCTCCTCCGCCCCCTCCTCCGCCTCCCCCCGGCGGAAAAGCTGGAGTTCCTCCCCCTCCGCCTCCCCCTGGTGGTGCTCGTATACCTCCGCCACCCCCATCACCTGGAGTCAACGGTGGCTTCATGCCCCCTCCTCCACCTCCGCCAAATGCTCCCCTGGGCGCTGGCTGGAAGGCTTCTTACGCACTCGACAATCCTGTCTCTACAAGCACTTCTATGCCATTCATTCGTCCTAAGAAAAAGTTGAAGGCATTGCACTGGGATAAGGTTGATACACCACAAGTGACAGTCTGGGCCAGCCATACTCCTACTGCCGAGGCGAAGGAAGAGAAATACAATGACCTCGCAAAGAAAGGTGTTTTGGATGAAGTCGAGCGCCTTTTCATGGCCAAGGAAACCAAAATCTTTGGAAACAGCAACACGGCCAAGAAGATCAAGGACAAGAAACAAATTATCTCCAACGACTTGTCCAAGAACTTCCAGATTGCCCTATCGAAATTCTCCCAATTTCCTGTTTCTGATGTCATTCGAATGATCATCCACTGTGACAAGGATATTTTGGACAACCCGGTCGTTATGGATTTCTTGCAGAGGGACGAGATGTGCAACATTCCGGATAATGTTGACAAGCTCATGGCACCGTATAAACGTGACTGGACTGAGCCAGGCGCAGCTTCTTCAGAGCCTGATCAGGATCCAGCAGAACTCACCCGAGAAGATCAATTATTCCTGGGCACCTCCTACGAACTGAACCATTACTGGAGGTCAAGAATGCGTGCACTTGCGCTTACTCGTTCTTTTGAGCATGAATACGAGTATATATCATCGAAGCTCCAAGAGGTGGTGACTGTCAGTGAAACATTGCGGGATTCTGTTGCATTGATGAACGTCCTTGGTCTTATTTTGGACATTGGAAATTTCATGAACGACGCCAACAAACNNNNCAAGCTGAGCTCTCTTGCTCGTCTGGGAATGGTCAAGGATGACAAGAATGAAACTACTTTCGCTGATCTGGTCGAACGTATTGTGCGCAACCAGTATCCAGAGTGGGAGCCTTTCTGTGATGATATTGGTGGAGTTGTCGGCCTGCAGAAGGTCAGCGTCGACCAGCTGGCCACTGACGCGAACAAATACATCAAAAATATTAAGAACGTCCAGAGCAGCTTGGATTCCGGCAATCTTTCGGATCCAAAGATATTCCACCCACAAGACCGAGTGAGCCAAGTGGTCCAGCGGAGTATGAAGGATGCTCGTCGCAAAGCCGAGCAGCTGCAACTTTACCTCGATGAAATGGTCAAGACTTATGACGAAATTATGCTGTTTTACGGTGAAGATAATGGAGATGAGAATGCTCGACGAGATTTCTTTGCTAAGCTGGCTTCCTTCTTGGGCGAATGGAAGGTACGTTTGACATTAGTCTGCTTTGCTCTCAAATTTAGGTACTAACTATGCTTTCCGTTTCACAGAAATCGCGCGAAAAGAACATTGGTCTGGAAGAGTCACGCAGGCGTACCGAGGCATCATTGGCTCGGAAACGCCTCAACGTCAATCTTGCCAACGCAGGTGGCGGCGCAGACGCACCTATTTCACCTGCTGCAAGTGGTGCGATGGACTCATTGCTCGAGAAACTACGTGCCGCTGCGCCCCAGGCGAAAGACCAGCGCGATCGTCGCCGTCGTGCTCGCCTCAAGGAACGCCATCAAGTTCGTGTGGCTTCTGGCCAGCATGAGCCTGATGCTGATGATGATGGAGGTGATGACACACAGCAGCAATCTGGCGATGCAGAAGCCCAAGCTAGTGAAAATGGTCTCTTGAGCCCACCATTAGCCGACGAAGATGCTGAAGAGGGCACCAAGGAGGCCCATTCCGAGGGCGAGGATGTGGCTGATCGCGCAGCCAGCATGCTCCAAGGTTTGAGAAGTAACTCCGACGCCGGCGGCGAGCGTATACGGCGGCGACGAGAAAGCGCCGACGAAGAACGCCGTAATCGCCGCGCGCGAAGGCGCAATGGAACAACCTCTGGAAGCAAAGACAGTGCTGACGGTGGCTTGCCCACTGTCCAAGAACCAGGCTCCCCTCTCCGCACTGACTCGAGAGGCCCTGATGACCAGGGCCTTCCAAGTCCCCCACAGGAAGAATCAGGCCTTTCAGAGCCGCCTTCAATTGTCGTCTCTGAACAGCACGAGCCATCCTCCGATCCCCCGGCCGACGGTTCATCTGCCAGCCAACCGATTGAATTGTTGGATTGAGGTTATTCCTCTTTATTTTTTCAAAATCCTACACTAATCTAATGTTTGATCGATCCTCCTTTTTCTTGATTGCATTTTGCCTTGCATTCTCTTCCTCTTGCTATCCGCATCCCCCCTTCCTTTGAATGTATAATACCCTATTGGCTCCTACGCCTTCTCCTCTACCATATCCTCCCGTCCATTTGCGATGAGCCAAGCATGGTGACATGATACCATTGTCTACTTCTTTTCGTCTCTTCTTTTTTTTCTCCCTATGCAATTCTTTGCCTCTGGTTCGGTCAAGGGCACTTTCGCATACCCACCTGCCTTGGTTCTGTATAGAAGTACAGAAAAAGCGACGCCGTATGGGTCTCTCATTGTACATAATTCCTTTATGGTCTCTTTATGGTGTGGGCTATCGGCCGTGGACATGGTCTATATTCATGAGAAGTTATGTTCATGACCGATAGATTTTTCGCTCCGTTGAATTGCATCTCAAGCCTTGATGTTTTCGTTTCCTTTCAACCTTTTTTTTTCTTTAAATTATTCCCTTTCATCCCTGGGACATTATAGTCTTGCTCAGGTCTCGGTTTGTCAATCGGCCTGGCTTTGGATCATTTGA
Source organism: Mycosphaerella populi pn0402 (assembly GCA_002153405.1). Lineage (NCBI taxonomy): Eukaryota > Fungi > Ascomycota > Dothideomycetes > Mycosphaerellales > Mycosphaerellaceae > Mycosphaerella > Mycosphaerella populi. The sequence continues at coordinate 35,345 of KZ119056.1, read as the reverse complement.
TAGATCTAGATAGGTTTGAAACATGTCCATTCTTTAGACTTGTCTGGTCTTCCTGCTAAGAGGCGTTCTTTCTATCTCGAGATTTGTAAATGTGTGTGAAATTGTATAGTCAAAAGAAATAAAAACGAGATCTATTGTAATGGCTTTTTCCCTAAATAAACGCTACGAAAGAACAATTCCAAATCAAAGAAATCTATATTAGTCTTGTACAGTTGTTTGCTTCGCTCCAGAATGCATCCCAATGCCCTTAAAATGCGCCAGGTCCGTAAATGCTATGCTCCCATAAGTCATGATTCTGCCTTCTTTTCAATCGTACATAGCCGCCATCGCCAATGTTGATCTGCCCTTGAAACTGTAGCTATGCCAGTTGGTAGGAGATACTGGCGTTCGCCTCGGTTTCTCAGATTTGGTAGCCTCTGGCAAGGATTTCAATTTTTTTTGAGGCGGTTTCAGGGCAGGAGTTGTTTGGGTATCGCCAGATGTCGTTTCAACCAGTGAAAGAGATAATGTAGTAGAGTGGTCGAGGTGGGGGTTGAGGGCTCCATGTTCATCCCATTCTGTTGAGCTTGCTGTCATGCTGATTAAGATACAGCAGAGATGCCTCAGTTGTCGTCCTCGTCCTGCTTACTAGCAGGAGCGTTGTATCCGCCACGGCCCATTGTGTAAGGTATGATGGGGTTGGTAGATTGAGACTGTAGAGATAGACTATGATGGAGAGGTGTAGATGTCCACGGGTATTTATAGAAGTTGACACAGTAGTTGGGAAGGGTGGATGTATAGTGTGGATGTGTAGATGTGTATAGAATAGACGTGTGAGTAGGATCAACAGCGAGGCCCAAGCCCTTTATAGAGTAAAGTTTGAAGTGGATCAGTGAAGATTATACCAAGCACGAAGCTCATGGCACGGTCCATATTTATAATTGACGGAGATCGCAACCCCCAACATCCCAGCTGGACCTGTCTGCCTTGGTAGAGATGCAAAGCCCCATTACTCATTCAGGCTCCCAGAGCCGTATTTTATTTTATTATTCTTGTTCAGGAAATGTTCTAGAGAGCCACTAGAACCATCTCAGACGTACCAGGGACGAGGTGCAGGTCTGAGTCAGGGAATCATGGTTCTTTGAAGGGATGACGGCTGTATGAAAGGTGCGAAGTGGGCCATCAGCCTCAGGATCTCAGTATATCCTCAGGCCCTAACAGGCCCCGGGTGTGCTAAGGATACCAATAGTATCGGAAATTAAACAAAAGGAGGTCCCAAAGTGGGCCAATCAGGGGAAGAATTAGGGCTAAGAAGGAGACGCTTAATACCATGGAATACACGTAATACCCGTAATGTGTATACGCTAGTACGCCCGATTCCCGATTCCCCCTTCTAATACCTGCGTTATATTGGTACGGCTGGGACTGTTCTTGATAACAGGTGGTATGACTGACAAGAGCAATAGTTTATTGGCCCCAATGCCTATCACTAGACCTCATGCAGACTTCGTCACAGACGTTACTGACTCATAGTTCGTCATCTTGGTACCATACATGACCCAGCTGAAACCGCGTCAATTGCACTCTGGGCCTGTTTGAGAATGAAACATGAACCTCTGGAGCTTCTGGCCTTTTAGTTCTAAACTGCTTTCCAGCTTAGGGAGCCCCCCGTCAATGAGCCCTAATTCGTCGGGCTTTTCTTGGCTTTTTTCTTTTTTCTTTCTTTTTTCTATTTCTATATCTTGTCCGTTGCTTAGTTTAATCCTTTTTTTATTCTGATATTCGTCATATCCTTATTTCTTATGGTTGGCGACCTATTGCCTATTTTGTCTCGGGCGTTGCTTGTCAAGTCTGCAGAATCGCGGGAAACAGTGGGTCGCTTTCTAATAATAGGGAAGATCGCGAACTATACAGGATTGTGTATCTTGGTCGGAATCATTTGGGATACCCGTGCGACCCTAAAAATAAAAATAAGATCGTTTCCCACGTTGCGCCCCTGCAGATGCTCCATGGTGCCGGGTTTGTACCAAGGTCTGAAACGGTAGCCCTAAACTACGAGGCGTCACTATGCTACATGTGGCTCTTACCTGCAGCCAGTTAATGTAATGCTTCTAGGGCTGCATCTCGGCGCTATTAGTAATGTCTATGTCGACTGATAACTAATTGTAGAATGGAATATGGTGGAATCCATGAATATGCAATATGCCCCGAAATGGGGGCCACCTGGGGGCCAAACAAAAACCCACGCTATTGCTAGTCGTGCTAATTCGAGGGAAAATAAATCAAAACAATTCGCAAAAAAAAAAAAAAAGCCCCATAAATATTTAGCCGCGAGCGTTAGGCCAAAGCTGGGGGCCGGATCGACCAGCAACGTGGTATCCGTCCCGCCGGGATTCTATGAATAGACCCTTTAGCCTCAATCTGGCCCTTGTCTAGCCATGTGGTTTGGACTCCACGTTCGCAAGATTGATCTGGGTATGGTTTAGCTTCGTCTCTGGCTTCCGGTCTTGTTGCTGATGGTGCATGCAAATTACTAGTCGCACAAGCCACAGCTCGGGTTCTACTAACCTTCTCTTCGCCCAAGCGACACCTCTATAACACCACGCGGTCAATACGAGCTTCTAGGTTAGTATCGGCCCTTGCACTGTTGCATTCCCGATGCTGTCTCATTAGTGAAAGAATCCCCGGACTTCTGGAAGACCTGCGCGTCTCTACTTTATCCGGCGTTCATGCAAGTACCCTGCAGGTATTGAGCCTTGTTGGCGACCTAGTTTCACGATCTTGAGACAACCCGGGAGAGAAAAAAGAACGGACTACTCTGCTTGAATCACCTTGATCGGGTATTGCTAAATACAGGAGTCAGAACTAGGCCAATTCTTCTCTTGTTGGGTGTGCAGGCCAGTCAAAACATCAACTCTCCCCCGAACCCCGGTCCGACATCCATTGCAACCTCCAGTCACCACCGTCACGTTCTCTTCCTCCCATATCCATACCCTGCACCGCCTATTAGGTATGACCAATTGCCCAGGAACCTCCTCCAACACTCACCATTGGCTCCACGCGGAAACTTTCCCCCGACCACTCCAGCTGGGCTCGGAAACCAGACGATCCGTCGATCTCCCGCCTGTCCACCTTGATTGGTCGCTCTCTCACGGCCCGCCTAAAAGTGGCTTGTACACACAAACTTGAGTCAGAATCGCCTTAACAGGTGCGTTTTCAGCACTCCTAGACACTCGACCCGGTTCAGCAGCTCCGCACACGCAGACTGCGAGTCATGGCAGTGCGCGAAGAGGCCTGATGGTGACTCGAAAAGCCGCGCGCAGGTCTTGCAGAACCAAGGTTGGCTCTCACGCGCGTCGTAGAAGTTCCCGTGTACGCTCAGTTCGAGTGCACATAGCTTGACGTTGTTGTATGCGCCGCAGGCACTGCGTTCCAGATGAAGGAGTAGATGGGAGAAATGAGTGAATGTGCGCTTGCATGCGCGACACTTGTATCCGCGGTCTTCATGCGACTTCATATGCTAGATTTCGATGTCGGGTTAGTTGGGAGGGGGGTGGTTCATGTCCTCGATGCTCCATCGGGTCTTTTGCACGTACGTTCTGGCGAGCTCCATCTGAATAGAAGGTGCGGAAACAGACGTCGCAGCCATGGTGCTCGGATACTTGGTGTAGGTCCCAGGCTGACTGGGAGGGTTGAGTGACGCTGCAATCAAAGCAGTAGAAGTGGATTCGGGACAGATGCTGATCCAGAGCGAAAACAGTGTGGAAATCAGGCCAATCTCTACAGAAGAAGCAGATATTGTGGGCGGATGAGTATTCATAGTGCATTTTCAGCGCCTCGACTGTTGCAAAGGTGCGCTTGCAGTCAGAACAAAGGTGCTGATGGACAGCGGCTTCGCGGTGGTGTGCCTCCAAGGCGTCTTTCGAGACAAAGACCCGCTCGCAAGTCTTGCACCATTCGTGCTTTTTGGTTGCGAGGCAGTGGGATCGCGCTTTGTCGATGGTTTCGAACCAGTGGGCGCAGATGCGGCACCAATACCTGTTGTCCACGATCTGGATATAGCCGCCGTATAGAGTTTGTTGCAGCTGGTCGGGGGTGACACTCATTATCCTGATAGTTAGACAGAGAACTTGGAAAACAGACAATTGCAGGCAAATTGACGATAACTGATGTGGGAGGTGGAAGGTGGATGGAGAAGGTGAGAGATGGCAACAGGAAGAGGTAAAAAGATGAGCGCAGCTGTCATTGTCAAAATGTGCGCAATCAGTGATGTTGTCGACAAGGTAACAGATACTACGGGTTGAAATTCACTTGAGCGATTTGAGAAACATTGTCAGTATGATTTGCCTTGACATGATCCTTCAATTGTCAAATATGATATCTCTGTCAAGTTCGCTATTGCCATAGACTACATGGTGCCCATATCTTGTGAACTGTCGAGCCCCTTCGGTTTAATGAGACTGATGGCTTTCAGAGCAAAGAAAAGCGTCGACATCTGGTCAGCTTGGCTGAAGACGGTTTTCTTAATTAGTATATTACCTATATATAAGTCTCTAAAATCAAATAATAACACAGAAGACGAAATAAACAGCTTCAAGTCTTCATCATCACATCGTACGCCATCCACAGGCTGTGCAAATAATCCAAAAAACGCACGAAATGGAAGTATATCAAGAGAAGACCGGCGTTCTCTTCTTCACCATACACCTGGGTCATATGCATGGGTATCAAATATCATAAGAAAACAGCACTCAGGTCAGTTATCGCGATCGCCATTTCCAGAACTTCCACCCCGAGAGCGCAACTTGACCATCGCGCTTGAAGATGCGCCAATAATATACGGGAATTCCGGTGATGATAAATGCAACCACAATAAGCGTTTGAAGAGGCTCCGCAATGACAGCTCGACTCAGCAAGAACAAGCTTACGCAGCAAAAGATGATAGGCGTCGTGATCCATGTACGATATGGGCGTTCGAGATGTGGCTCGCGGATCCGAAGTATGATTAACCCCAAGACCGTCACAAAGTAGAATGTATAGCCAGCCACGCCATAGAATGTCACCAGGGTCTTGAATTCCCCCACCACAATGTAGACCGTTGTCATAGCGGCGTTCAAGGCCATGGCATAGATTGGAGTGAAACAGAACCGAGAGTCATCGCCGAAGAACCTTGAAAGAGACTGGCGAGCCCATGAGCTGCGGCGCACACGACCCCCGCCACCAGGGACTTGAGGCGGGGTGCTGTGAAGACCAATACGGCCGAATATCGATGGCAGGTAGCCTTCTTTGCCTGCCGCGTACACAAGTCTGCCACTGGTGAATGTAGTGGCGTTGAGAGACCCAAAACAGCTTGCCGACACCACCAGTGCTAGAATAAGAGCACCAACTGGACCAAAAACCTTCCCACCAAATTGAACAGCGATGGTATTGCTCGATTCAATGACGTCGTGGGGAAGAACCAGGAAATATGAAACGTTGGCCATAAGATATGATAAGATGACCAGGGGCATTGCGGTGTGTATCACTCGAGGCAAATCGCGATTGGGATTTTTGAACTCGCCCGTGACATAGTTGGTCTGCGAGGAACTGTCAGCATGATCAAAAGAGACCTCGCGAGAGTGGCTCCAATACTTACGTTATCCCAGCCATCAAATGCCCACAGACCAGCATATAATGCCACTGCGAAGTCCGAGATCTCAGTGTTTGTACCCTGAAACCAGCCTTGGGTTTTCCATTCCTCATTAGCACTCCCTTTTGACGAGAACCCAGTGATTGCGACCACAATTCCGGTGATCGTAACACCCAACAGGGCTATGAATTTAAAGAACATGAATAGATCTCCTATCCGGGTACCAATCTTTGTCGAAATGCAATTGAAAAGCGTGACGAATAGAAGCCCTCCAAAGGCGACTGCCTTGTTAATCCATGGACTGACTGACACAGCGTCTGCTCCAACAAATGCCCGTACGACATATTCGCCAAAAATGATCGATATAATCGCAGCAGATCCAGGTTTCAGGACCAAGACAGCGCACCATGTGAACAAGAAACCAGGTAGTTCTCCAAAGATCTTAGTTAAGTAGATTTGTGATCCTCCATTCAGAGGAATCGCACCTCCAAGCTCAGCATAGCTCGCTGCGCCAGTCCAAGCAAGCAAGCCCGCGATACCCCAAACAATAAGTGAAGCGCCTGGCGACCCTGCGTTGGAATTGACTTGACTTGGAGAAGAGAATATACCCGAACCAATAATCAACCCGACAATCAGGGACAAGCCATTCAAGTATGTTAACGACTTATTGCGTTCCAACGATCCATCTCCTCCCTGTCGATCGACCGCAGACGGAGTTCCGAGGGGTGCATAGCCGGCCTGTGTTTGTGAAAGTGGAAAGAGGTTGCCACCGAAGTCGAAGGCGGAAGAGACTGAGTATGATCGAAGTCCGCGCTGCCGTCCAGATTCTAGATAGATATCCCCTGCATTCCCGGCGAGAGGGTCGTCGTCTTCGAGCGAAAGCTTGCGGGAAGACGAGATACCATCGGGCGACGATGATCGCGACGAACCACCCACAGACACAGGCGAGGAAGATGCGAGCGAGGCAAGTTCTAACGAGTCTCGTGGCGCAGCAAGATTCCCATTCCTGGCTTCGTGGGTGAAAGCGCCCGACATTCTCGTGTTGTGTGTTTTGTGTAGGGTGTTTTTAAAGGTTGGGGAAACCCGAATCCCTGTTCAGGGAGACGCCGAGGCTCAATTAGATTAGCTGCGAGGTCAAAGCGAACCAGCACAGCTCTCCATCGCCCGTCTGGATAGCCAGGGCGTTTCCGTGCAAGCGAGAGACAAGATGAAAAAAGGAGGGCTCATCACAGACCAAAGGGGGAGGGGGGGAAGGTGTAGGTTGATTAAAGCTCTTGTCCAATGGGCGTCGCCGTTTCTGCAGATTCCCCGATCTTCCTTTCTGGTCCGCCTCCAGACCATCTCTCCTCCCACCTTCCAATGATCACAACTATACCTTCGTGCGGCGCTTGTAGCCGGGCTCTGCGCGCTGCTGCTCGCTCTCATCGCTACGCGTCTACCTCCGTTAATGCGACCCCTTCTCCGTCCTCCCCCCGCAAACATCGCTGGCTCGGCATTGCTCTCGTGACTGCTGCTGCTGGAGGCGCAGGCGCATATGTTCGCTCGCAGGACTCTGGCTCCGCGACCCTGAATCAGGAAACATTCACCAAATATAGTCTGGTCTCCAGGGAGTCTGTCTCGGCCACTAGCAGTCTCTTTACGCTTCGACCACGAATACCGAGTGGCGGTAACTACGATGTCTACGAAGATGCCTGGCGAGTGGGAGTATGGAGTGTCATGTTCAAGCAACCCCAATTGCAGATCGGGCGCGACTATACACCACTTCCTGTAACAGCAGCAACGCCGTTAACGGTGGACGAGGAGAACGAAGGATATTTACGATTCTTTATAAGGAAAGATCCGTTTGGTGAGGTTTCACGGTACCTCCATAACTTGAAGATTGGGTCGGATATCGAGATGCGAGGGCCGAAGGTCGAATGTGTTATTCCTAATCAGACAAGGGATATCTTGTTCATTGCTGGAGGCACGGGGATTGCTCCAGCGTTGCAGGCTGGTTATTCCCTTTTAAGTCGGACAACTGCGGATAATCGGCCTAAGATACATATTCTTTGGGCCAGTCGGAGAAAGGAAGATGCTATTGGCGGCAAAAGTGATACATCTAGGGCTCCTGCGTCGCGTCAATCCTGGTATTCGGGTTGGTTTGGCTCCGGAGAAGGCAGTTCTCCGGATAACCCGTTGTCGAACAATACGCACGGTGCTTCAACGTCTCTGATAGTTAAGGAATTGGAAGGGCTCAAATCACAATATCCGGGGCAAATCACGGTGGATTACTTCTTGGACGAAGAAAATAGATTTATTGACAAGAAGGATATCTCAGATTTCATAAAATCAAGATCCTCTTCTGATGGCTCTCGCCAAGGAAATCTGATTTTGGTTTCAGGTCCAGCCGGATTCATCAGTTATATGGCTGGACCTAAGGTTTGGGCTCAGGGACAGGAGCTACAAGGTCCTATTCAAGGAGTTATAAAGGACCTGGACCTCAAGGACTGGGGCGTATGGAAACTTTGATTGACTTCGTTCCCCTGGGTCGTCACAGTTATTGATTTTTAATTCCCACTGTACATATATCATTTAGCATATACCGGGAGTTACCCACTAATTCATACAAATTTGAATATACACTGAATGTATATGGGAAGGTACTTTCGAATAAAAATGGAAGGGCATGTATGTTGAATTGTTCAGAATTAATTCCCAATCGCTGGGTCATTTGATGCAAATTACCCGGTCTTTTCTCATCGTAGTAATAATAGGAAACATAGGGTTGAACGCTAACGTTTTGATAATGATATAAGTAATCCGTACGGACGCCTACTGGCCCTTAGCAAAGTCTTCAAGATACTGGACCAGCTTCTGAACATTCTCCAGAGGAACCGCATTATAGTTGCTCGCACGCATGCCACCAACGCTGCGATGGCCTTTAAGACCTTGGAGTAGTCGCTTTTCAGCGCCAGCCAGGAACTCTTTTTCTTTGGCATCATCTCCACCGCTAACTCGGAAGCAGATGTTCATACGGCTACGGACGCTCTTGTCAGGGACAACACGGTAAACTTGTGGGTACTTGTCCAAGGCGCCGTAAATGAGTTCAGACTTTTGGTTGGCAACGGATTCCTGCCCGCTGACCTTTTGCGCACCAAAAGCGCCAACCAGGTCAGCCATGACCCGGCCTGCGATCCATAGGTTGAAGATTGGGAGGGTATTGTAGAGAGAGTTATTCTTGGCAATGGTGGCATAGTCAAGCACAACAGGGCCGGGTAGCCCACCAATGTTGAGTCGGTGCAAGAGAGCGGCGGGAGGAGTAGCTGTCTGGGGAGGAAGCAGATCCTTGCGAACAATAGCAAGAGTGATTCCAGTGACACCAATGTTCTTCTGAGCGCCGCCCTATCGAGGCTGTTAGTCAATTCATCGGTAGATCCCAAGGTCAATATCACTCACAAAGATCACAGCGTATTTACGGACATCCACTTTGCGGCTGATAAAGTTAGAGCTCATATCAGCCACAACAAGGCGTTCGTCCTCTTCATCCTGGCCCTGTGCCTCTAATTTTTTGGGAAAGCTCTGGAATTCCACGCCATCCACGGTCTCATTATCACAGAAGTAGACGAATGCTGAACCCTTTCCACCTTCGCGTTTGGTGGGTGTCAACGACCAGGAATCCTCTGCAGGAATTGTACCAAATTTCCCTTCATTGCTTTTCCGGGAATCAAGAGCAATGTTGACGTATTTAGAGCCGATCAATCGCGCAGCCTCTTGAGAAGCCTTGAGTGACCAAGAGCCGGTAACAAGGTAATCCAGCTTCAATTCTTCGTCCACTTCCTTCTGAAGTCTCTGGAACACCTGCTCGTCGACCTGAGATTTCTCAGCTCCAGGGTTTGCCTTCAGGATATCGGCTTCCGCTCTGCGACGACGGCGCTCGATCCAGACCGAGACCAGATTGTGCACGACGGCACTGAACTCTCCACTTCCACCGCCCTGCATAAACAGAATCTCATAGTTATCCGGGATGTCGAGAAGAGCGGACAGGTTTGCCTTGGCGTCGTCGAGGATCTTGTTTGCGGTCGGTGAGCGGTGCGAGATCTCACCGAGGCCGAGTCCGGAATCGTTGAAGTTCACGAAGGCCTTCGCGCCTGCCTCGACGACGGGCGTGGGAAGAGGAGCTGGCCCAGCTCCAAAGTAGGAGACGTCTTGTCTGGAGGGCATTGTGTATGGGGGGTTTTAGGTGATGAGGAGGGAATGTATCAGGAAAGAAGGAAAGAACGGAAGGGAAAATTGATCGAGTGTGGATCGTGCGGGTGGATCAACTTTAAGAGTCATAGTTCTATGTTTGAGTCAATTTCCACGACATGAAATAATTTTCATTGACTAATGCTTCCATTCAATTGAAGCTTTCTATCAGCTAAGTTGTAGCATGGAAGCTCTTTATTCCTAACGTCAATAATACTTGCGATGAGTTTCTGCGGCAAAGGCGGGGTATGAGCCAGATGATGTATGCGCCATCTGATAAGTGAGATAGCTAGACCATTTGACAAGCTTATTTATGCCCCAAAATTATTATATTTACTTTTTCATATATATTGAAAATGATATTTTCCATTATTTAATGCCCGATCAGACTCGGTATGTTCAGGTGCAATCGACAGATTGTAGATCAACCCCACCAATGTAGCATGATGGCACAATCCACATATAAGCTAAGGTGCAAAGCACTTAAGTATTAAGTGTAAACCTAAAAATCTGATCAGCTGGAGACTGAAACTCATTATTAACTCATGTAGCAGTCCTCTCAAATGAAGAACTGCTCTTTCGCTCGCTAAGAACGCTTGACTCGCCCAACGTTTGCTCTCCATCGTAGAAAATGCCGACATCGGCGCATCTGCCGCGGTGAGCCACATGATCACGTGCTCTCGGAACGTTATGTTTGATCTGTTTGCACATTCCTCTCGCTCTCAGCCAATCACAGAACAGATGAGTCAGAGGGCCATAAAATGGGCGGCCGTTCATTTGCCGAAGCGCGGACGGTTTTCTTGACTTTTGTTCCTGTTTATAAAGTTGAGCAAGGGTGGCCACCATGACTGTATGTTTTTGTCTAATCTAGTACCGTCAATTGCAAGAATACTAATATTGCCCCGTCATGCAGTCCCGATTAATGCCGTCGGTCAACTCTGGCCGGCGCTGGGCCTCTTTGCGCTGCCCTACGTTGCGCCGAACCCTGACAACCTCTCGCATCTTCCTTTCACAAGCTTTCCACTCCCAGCTCGAAGACCCTGCGACTGCCTCGGTTCTTGCTTCATTGAAAAACCCTGCGACACCGCAGACATTGACCGAGAAAATCGTCCAGAAATACTCCGTTGGTCTGGCCAAGGACAAGGTTGTCAAAGCCGGCGACTATGTCACTATTGCCCCACACCGATGCATGACACACGATAACACATGGCCTGTGGCATTGAAGTTTATGTCAATTGGAGCTTCCAAGCTCTACGACCCCAAGCAGATTGTCATGACCCTCGACCACGATGTGCAAAACAAGACGGAAAAGAATCTGCAAAAGTATCAGCAGATCGAGGACTTCGCCAAGTTGCACGGCGTTGAGTTCTACCCTGCTGGACGTGGTATTGGCCACCAGATTATGGCTGAGGAAGGATTTGCATTCCCTGGCACCCTTTGCGTCGCGTCAGACAGCCACTCGAACCATTACGGTGGTATCGGTTGTCTGGGTACGCCGATTGTGCGAACTGACGCTGCCAGTGTCTGGAGTACAGGTCGAACATGGTGGCAGGTTCCACCTATCGCCAAGGTCACTTTCACTGGAGTCTTGCCAGCTGGTGTGTCTGGCAAAGACGTGATTGTTGCCCTTTGCGGTCTGTTCAACCAGGATGACGTCCTCAACCATGCCATTGAATTCACTGGATCCGAGGAGACAATGCGAAGCTTACCTGTGGACTACCGGTTTACCATTGCCAATATGACCACCGAGTGGGGTGCATTGTCTGGATTGTTCCCCATGGACGGTGTGCTCAAGGGCTGGATGAAGGCCAAGGCCACAACTGCTGCTATGGGCTTAGCTGAGGGTCCTTTCAAGACTATCGCTCCCAAGCACTTCACTCATCCAATCATCGAGGATCTCTTTGCCAACGCTCTGACCGCGGACAAGGGAGCCAAGTACGCCAAAGAGTTGTTCTTGGACTTGTCTTCTCTTTCTCCATATGTGGCTGGACCAAACTCGGTCAAGATCACAACGCCCTTGAAGGAATTGGAAGCTGCCGATATCAAGGTCAACAAAGCATACCTCGTCTCGTGCACCAACTCTCGTGCTTCTGATATTGCGGCCGCTGCCCGTGTCTTCAAGGAAGCGGCGGAGAAGAACGATGGCAAGGTGCCCAAGATCGCGGATGGTGTCCAGTTCTACATTGCTGCCGCTTCTATCCCTGAGCAGATTGCTGCTGAAGAGGCTGGTGACTGGCAAGTTCTGCTGGATGCTGGCGCAACAACTCTTCCCGCGGGTTGCGGACCTTGCATTGGCTTGGGAACAGTAAGTTTTGGTCATTCGATAATTTCAAGGAAATATCATAAACTGACTTGTATCAATTTAGGGTCTGCTTGAGCCTGGCGAAGTTGGTGTCAGCGCCTCCAACCGCAATTTCAAGGGTCGAATGGGCTCCACTGATGCTCGTGCCTACCTGTCTAGCCCTGAGGTCGTCGCAGCAAGTGCCTTGTCTGGAAAGCTTTCTGGCCCTGGCTGGTACGAGACTCCCGAGGGCTGGACCGGCGTCCAATGCGGTGAGGGTGACGGCATCCAGGAAGCAGACCGCATGCTTACCACCGAGGAGGCTCTGGAGAAACTTCTTGGACAAATGGATGACCTTGTTGCTGATGGCGAGAAAGAGTTCTCCCCCGAACCCATCGCTGAAGAGACCACCTCGGACGATTCTTTGACTGAGCTCTACCCTGGATTCCCTGAACGCGTCTCTGGAGAAATTGTCTTCTGTGACGCTGACAACATCAACACCGACGGTATCTACCCCGGTAAATACACTTACCAGGACAACGTCTCTGTGGAGACCATGGCTCAGGTCTGCATGGAGAACTATGACACTGAGTTCTCTTCCGTTGCCAAGGCTGGTGATATCCTGGTGACTGGTTTCAACTTTGGCTGCGGAAGCTCGCGTGAGCAGGCTGCTACTGCCATCCTGGCCAAGCAGATTCCTCTGGTCGTGTCTGGAAGTTTTGGAAACATCTTCTCGCGAAACAGCATCAACAACGCATTGATGGGACTGGAGGTCCCACGCCTGATCAGCCGCTTGCGTGAGACCTTTGGTGACAAGTCTCTGACCCGTCGAACTGGTTGGACCCTTACGTGGGACGTTCGTCGTAGCCAGATCGAGGTGCAGGAGGGCGAGAATGGCACCAAATGGACTCACAAGGTCGGCGAGTTACCTCCCAACGTGCAGGAGATTATCGCCAAGGGTGGCCTGGAGAAGTGGGTCAAGAACGCAATTGAAGCATGAGCTTCCCCGAGCAAAGTCTGGCGTTTTTTGACTTGATACCCGAGCTTTTGGTTTACACTGTAGTATAAAAAGGTGCTGCTGAGACACTAAAAGTCGATTTTTGGGAAGGTTTTAGATGATTTGTACAGAAAGCATCATAGTAATTGCATGTTATCCTTCAATGGAATATTTCCCTGCCTATTATTCTTGATATATTGGGATATGTTTATCGCTTCTCTGAGTCTGTTGGATCTGCTGCTGGCTCGCCGGTCTTGGTTCTCATCGAGGTCTGGTAGGACCGCCATTTCCAGGCTGGGACTTTGGCTGCGTACATCTCGTCAATTTCAGCAAAAGTCCTCCCCCGCGTTTCTGGCATCAGGAAATAAACCCAAATGAGGACGAGGACCATACAGCCAGCAAAAACAAGGTAGGTTTTGGCTCCAAGATTTGCCGCATCTGCAGAAGTTATCTGTGGCACGACGAGAGTAGTTATAACTGCCGTGACTCCCTGACAAGCAATGGTATAAGACATAGTGTAGTGACGAAGTTTCGGAGTAGCCATCTCTGTCGGCATGACGTTGGACAGAGAGTAGAATGAGGACGCCCAGAAGAAATTGAATATAAACGATAGCGCCGCAATGGTTATCGTCGCATGCGTGTTCCCTGTATCGAAAGCGAGACCACCAGCGACAGCATCGATCACAAGAAGAAGACCCATTCCCACAAATGCCGTTGGACGCCTGCCAGCTCGGTCAATGAAAAAGGGAGCGGCGATAGTGCCGGCTAGGGTACAACAAGATGCTATGATGGTCAATGAGAAAGCATCCGCTATCCCAATCTGCGTGAGGAAGACGGTTGTATAGGTCGTGGATAGAATCACGCCAGATATCTGGTTGAAAGAATAGAAGGACCCAGCAACCAGCGTTCGTTGTATATGGTCTCGCTTGAAGATATACCAGAATTTGACATCGGCGCGTAGCTCTCGATCATTCCTCTCGCAGAGTATCATCAGTCGCAACTCGTCCTCAACTTGAGCGTCGCTGAAGCCACGCAGTTTCCGGAGGTTCTTTCTTGCTCCATCTATCTTTCCCTTTGAGATAAGCCACTCTGGGCTTTCGGGGATCGGTAGTGTGAAGATGAATAGACAGACTGGAATAGCACATTGTATAGAAAGAGGAATCTGGTACGACAACGAGCCTCCGCGCTTTTGCGTTCCCCAGACCACGATTGTTCCAATGACTCCGGCCACTAGGTTCAGGATATTGATGGCACTGACACTTCTTCCACGGATAGATGCCGGAACAACCTATCTCGCATGTTAGTGGTAAATTTTGTAGTTGAGATAGTATGTTAAGTTCTTGCCTCGGACAGATATAAGGGCGCTATGGTGATGGCCACTCCAATAGCAACTCCATTCAAGGCCCGACCTGCCACAAAAGCGCCCAGGTTTGGCGCAAAGACTTGAAGAATTCCTCCGCCCAGTGAGACTATGTATGCCACCACTAATGGCCACTTGCGGCCAAAGTGATAGGTCAATGGGGAAGCTATCAAACTTCCAATCACATCGCCCACGAGCGGAAGAGAAATCACCAAGTTCTGGTTGCGAGCTGATAGAACAGTGCTCGTTCTATTTGGATCAGTTCCTTGAAACTTCTCAACCTGGAAATCAAGTCAGTTTCTTTAAAAAAATAAAATAAAAAAAATTGAGTGCTCGATTCATAGACTCACAAATGCAGGCAGTGCAATAATGGGCGAAATCACTTTGTCGTCGTATCCGAACATGAAAGAGGCTGCACCAAAGACTGTACAGGCAACAATGAGCAACAGGTTGACAGCTCCCTTCTGCTGGCCAGGGCGATCGACATACTCGACTTCTGCTGAGTCGGTTTCTCCTTTTTCACAGCCCATGATTCTGTGCGTCGTGGTTAACAATTTAGCCCACGAATCCGGCCTCATGGCGGGCATTTTATAGACATCGACAGGAGCAGGAGGGCATTGCGGGGATACGAGATCGATGCAATGCGCCCCAGGTCGTAGTACGATCTTTCCCCAGATTTATCACCTCTAAGGGTTTTCAGTGGAGGAAAGTTTTGGCGGAGATTTGACTAAGAAGCCCTAATTTCTCCGAGGTTTCCCAGTCCAGCCACCGCGCTCTTCGCCAAACTCAACTTCCATGACCGGAAACAGAGCAGAATTGCCTGTCTATAGTAGAGGAGCTGCATGCTGGCAATAAACCGGGGATTTACAGGATCTACAAAATCCTTCCCGGGCAAATCTGGATTTCGCCGATGATCCCCCGCCACGCCAAATCCTAGTTTTTGCGGCGCCGGGGCTACGCCGACCAAGTCCCGTATGCGTATGGAGGTCGGGAAAACTCCTGAATTCCTAAACCCCCATCCTGCTGCTGATCAACCGGTTGAATACTAAGCTGCAATGGCTAGCATTCTTTTCACCTCCTTCATACTCGGCTTTTCATCAGGATAACCATGTCGCTTTTAGTCAGGACGCCAGACCGTGCCGACAACTTGTTTCAAAAAGTACAACAATGTGACTCGATGAATGTTCAGGAATCCTGTAGCTATCATGACATAGATACGTCAAGGTCGACGAAGCCATCATTTCATCTGACTGCCCCCCATGGATGGTTGAATGACCCTTGTGGACTGGGCTATGACCCGGCCACAGGGTTATACCACTTGTTCTTCCAGTGGAATCCCTACGGAAATGACTGGGGGAACATGTCCTGGGGCCATGCGACGTCGACCGACCTTGTTTCCTGGGATTCGTCTCCGAATCCTGCCCTAACACCATCGGTAGATTATGACCATCGCGGTGTATTTACAGGTTGTCTGCGCGCAACTGATATCTATGGAAACCCTGGCTCTTTGACAGCTATTTACACCTCTGTCAGCCACCTTCCTATTCATTACACACTGCCATATGTGACTGGCTGCGAGTCACTCAGTCTAGTCCGCTCCACAGATGGTGGAGAGACGTGGCAGAGGCACGATTGTAACCCGATCCTCCCAAGCCCGCCTTCCCACCTTTCAGTGACTGGATGGCGCGATCCTTATCTGACTCTCTGGGCTCGCGGTCAGGCCGACAGCGAAGAGCTGTATGGGTTTATCTCCGGCGGTATTGCAGCCCAAAAACCGGCTATCTTTGTCTACAAAGTCGATGCGAAGGATCTCCGACAATGGAAATACGTCGGTCTGCTGGTAGATGTCGACCTTAACTTCCGGCCCTCGCGCTGGTCAGGCGATTTTGGTGTTAATTGGGAGGTCGCCAATTTGATGACTCTGTCAAATGGCTCAGGCGAATCCCGCGACTTTGTCATTATGTGTGCTGAGGGTTGTTTGCCCCCAAATAAGTCAGAGTTGAATGTCCAAGAGGCTCGTCATCGGCGAACACCCCGAGGCCCGATGTGGATGTCCATCAGACCATATCATGAGGACGATATCGTGGCAAATGATGCACTGGCAGCTTACTCCTTTTCTGGTATATTAGATCATGGCTGCCTGTACGCCGCCAACTCATTTTTGGACCCGCAAACTTCACAGAGGATCGTATATGGCTGGATTACGGAGAGCGACTTACCTGACGGCCCCAGACATCAACAGGGATGGAGTGGGATGATCTCATTGCCCCGTGTTGTACAGCTTGCAACAATCCACAATGTGAAGAAGGCTCGTATTTCTGCACTGGAGTCAATCACTTCGTTTCATATCGTCCCCGAGGAATCTGGACACACATTCACCCTACATACTTTAGGGATTCGTCCAGATCAACGGCTCTCGCGACTTAGACAGCCCGCCTTGAATACCAGCCTTTCGAACTTGGCTCTGGGGCCAGATGCCGTGTTCCCTAGTCCTTCCGTGGCCTTGAATACAAGTCGTTGCGAATTCATCGCCGAATTCTCAGTCGCAAGTTCGTGCAGTAGGGTTGGCATTGAAATCGCGCATAGTAGCAGTGAGTGTTTTATGCTGTTTTATGCTGTTATTTCTTTTTTCTTTTTTCTGTTTTTTCCCCCCCTGCTTGAGGATATGATATCTAGAACTGGCTAACCAATGATTCGAAGCAGAGTTTGAAGATCGCACTACGCTCTCGTGGAACCCGCACAGCGAGACATTCACTATTGATAGACCTGTCTTGCAAAATCTGGAGATAAACCACGGACAGGAAACAGCTCCGCATACCCTCTTCACATCTGTGAATGAACAGGGGGATGTTACGGAAGAAACCCTTCATATTCATGTCTTTTCGGACCAGAGTGTGCTGGAGGTTTTCGTGAACAGCAGAACTGTCATCTCTACCCGAATATATCATCCCTCTAATCGCCTTTATGGAATTCGCTATTTCGCAGATTCCTCTGGCGGGCTTGATGACAAGGTTACCACGCTAGTTCAAGCCGATGTCTGGGATGGACTGGGTCGTGCTAATTAATTAATTCTATAATGGCAAGAGTTGATTCAATGCAGGCGAGGCAGATTAAAGCCCCTGCTCGCAGATTTCTTATTGCATGTACAGCGAGACTCTGGATATCTATAAACACAATTATGATGAAAAATGGTTAACATATCATAAAAGTCATCCCTAAGCCCAGCCCGGAATGTGTAGCGAGTGCAGATGAGCTTTGTATTTCTCCAAAAATGGATGATTCCCACCGCGAAAGCTGCTCATCAATAACAGGAAGTCTTCAGCCATGGCTTGCGGTGTCGTCGCCGTGGACATTGCGTCGGAATAGCTGCCTAGGGGCGCCATTCCGGTACCGTATGGTGGGCTGATATTGCACAGTATATCTGTAGCGCCGACAGCGATATCGTACAATTTCTCAGTCTGCCAAGGATAAGTTAGTCAAATTTTCTGAGGAAGATGTTGGGTGGGAATTTTGGAGAGGGTTTCATACAAAGCCTATTCCATGTGCTTCCATGGAGCTAAGGCGAAGAGAGCGACATGTTTGAAGTGCAGACTCTGCAACATTCACCGCATAACTAAACGTCAACTCAGGCCGGTCTGTGTGAGGTCGCAAAAGGCCATGGTAGAGACAGAGAAGCCAGATTCGATTATGGACCCATTTCTGAGTAATGAAAACGTCGGCTGCCTGTGTCTCGCGCAAGCCCATGGCAAGTAGGGCGTTACTGTCGTCATTCCCGTCTACTTTAGCACGTTCAAACCAGTCGTACCCTTTATAGCGTTCTGCTTGGGTTATGCGTTCAAGACTGTCATGCATAGACAGAGCCTTGGCCGGTGTTAATTTTGGGCAGAACCCGCTGTCAATGTTGCATCGCCGATTCCAGCAATTGATGAAATCTTCGTCGATGGCGTCAAATAGCTCCATCATCCGGGCAAGGCCCATCATTCCTTCAGCATCCTTCTCGTTGTGCACTATGATCCCTGAGACTAGGCTATGCGTTGCATTGTGAAGAAATTCGTGTACTGAACGCATGCTGAACCCTGGCTTTCCGGAAAATGTCACCGGATGCCAGCGTTGAAGTGCGTATGCCCTAAAGTTATTTTAGCTTTGATTTTTTTTTAATATCCGACAATGGCCAGGAATTCTAACCTTTCAGTGATCGATAGCACTAGATATGTCCTTAGCCGCTGGCCTTTTTCTTCTCCAGAGACGTCACGATATGAATGCGGATCATTCAGGCCCAAGGTTGAAGCAAGATCTAGAGCTTCTCGGAGCCGAAGCCACGCAGCATTATGCTGGTTGCTCCCAAACAGGCACCCAAATAAGAAAAAGCTCGTCAATACGGCTTCAATTGTCGGATTCTCCCCAAAGTCGGAGCAGCTCCGCATCTTAGTAGCTTCATGCATCATTGACCGCGCTTGTGATGCGCGCGATGCTGTGGGACGTTCATTTATTTCGATTGGTTGAGTAAGGGAGAATGCGCATAATGATAGCAACATCGCCCCAAATTGGGTATTCTTGCGGTGCTCTTGGCACATCATGCGGGTGAATAAAGAAGACCGACTCAGTACTGGGACTGTCGGGTGGAGTCGGTCAAAATAGACGTCTATCCATGGGATCATGTTTGCTTCGTTAATTGACGCTGGCCAGAAGTCTTCGACCTCTTGATATTCTGATGGAATAGACCCCACTGATGCAGAGCCAACAGCGGGAGAGAACGACATGCCCTGGTGTTCCTGTGGAGGCATGTTCATAGCTGCTACATCTTGTACAGGCTGTATAATCGATGGTAATGAGGGTTTCAAGTAGATATTGCTTCCGGGGAACTCGAATACGGGTACCTGGGCGCCCAAGTGGTCCGGGAGCCAATATTCCACATCCTGACGATCGCTCCAGCCCACAGGATTATTGCCTTGAGGATCTAAAGGTGTATTTTCTGCGCTCCGAGTTCCCATGGCAGAAGGCGGGCCTGTCGGATTTGCGAGTCCCGTAGCATTATTCATTGGTAAAGGTACTTCATTGCTTGCGGACCAGGATGACCCTGGTATGGCCCCACGCTGGCTATTCTCCGCCTCCGGAGGGACATGATATTGGAAGGTCTCCTGCTTATCGGTGGAGGGTTCTTGTGAGGGCTTCGGGACAACAGTTGTCTGCTGCTGTCTGATCTGCGACACGCGACTATTGCTGGAGTCAGAATTCCGTTGGGGGGAGAAAAAGCCGGCTACAATGCGATTCGACCTACTGTCCAGTGGGACCGCGCTTCTTCTGTGGCTGGAGAAAGGTACACTCAAAGCCCATCGACTGACAGGCCTTGCATGGTTGGGATAAGCTGCACTGTGGTGGGTTAGCGGCATTTCGCATTCGGGCCGAGGGGTCTTGCCTTGATCTTGCGGAATTTGCATTGGTCGCAGGCGCGCTTGGCGATGATTCCGGGGGGCTTGTTGCGCGAGCGGATTGCGCCAGTAGCGCTGCTTGGACTCGTGGGCGATCCTGACTCGGAGTCCATGGCGCAGACTGGCGGACTCGCAGTTGTTGGAGGTTTGGAGGTTGAGGATCGTCGACCCACTTGCGAATCCCCCGCCCTGAAGACCCGGAAAGCTTAGAACTTGCAAGGCCAGGCCCAGCCTCGAGTCCAGATCTCCAATTGACCCCAACAATCCTTCAGATAGCTATCAGTGCGGGGTGGGGATGGATATTTATCCGACTTGGAAGCCTCAGGGCTGGGGGAACGGTCATCCTTCCGACCTGCGAGAGCCGCAATCTCGCCTTCACATTCCTCAGTCCAGCATAAGATAGATTTCATAATGAGCTCTCAAGAATCATGGGAGCAGGTTGTGTCCCAGAAACGAGCAAACAGAGACAAGCTGCTGGCTCCGTTTCTCGTCGACGATGTGGACAAGCGGACGCCTCGAGTGCACCAGATTGAGCACCGAAGCCGCCTAGATAGTGACCTGTTGAACCAGATCACAGACGTAGACAGCATACCAGCCCTGTTGCACAAGATCCAGGTAGAAGGCTTGGCTGCTGAAGATGTGGTTCGGGCCTATATCCAACGAGCCGTGGTGGCACATCAACTTGTGAGTCCCTTCAGATACTGGGAAGACACCATGAGAGACATTCTGATAGATGGTAGACCAACTGTCTCACTGAAGTTGCCTTTGAGGATGCATTGGATCAAGCTAGAGAGCTGGATTTGCAGTTCAAAGCCTCGCAAAGATTCCAAGGTCCTCTCCATGGGATCCCGGTGACCCTCAAGGATCAGTTCAATGTCAAGGGCCTTGATACGACACTGGGATATGTAGGACGATCATTCAGTCCAGCACCAAAAGATGCAGTTCTTGTTCAAATTCTGAAAAGCCTGGGTGCCATTGTCATTGCAAAAACCAATCTCCCGCAGAGTATCATGGTGAGCCAATACTTCCAAAACTCCGATGATAGTTGATCCAGTCCTAATCGAATATATTCATGGATTAGTGGGCTGAAACCGAGAACCCCCTCTGGGGCCTGACTACAAACCCACGTAATCCTGCCTTAACCCCAGGTGGCTCTACAGGGGGAGAAGGTGCGTTGCTGGCATTGCATGGCTCAATTCTGGGCTTTGGAACAGATATTGGAGGCAGTGCGCGAATCCCTTCTGCTGTCTCGGGTCACTATGGTTTCAAACCTTCGGTAAGAGCAAAAAAAAAA
The DNA here is from genome assembly GCA_002153405.1 of Mycosphaerella populi pn0402. NCBI lineage: Eukaryota > Fungi > Ascomycota > Dothideomycetes > Mycosphaerellales > Mycosphaerellaceae > Mycosphaerella > Mycosphaerella populi. The sequence continues at coordinate 14,152 of KZ119056.1, read as the reverse complement.
GCTGCAGTGCCAAAGACTCTGTACTGAAGAAATACTCAGAGCAGTCGCTTTCCCTACGAGGGAGTTCCGGTTTCCACAGAGGGCCAGGAGCATGTTCCATCTGCTGTAGGCCCAATGGCTCGAGACCTGGAGTCCATTCGTTACATTACCCAGCTCATTGTGAATGCCCGACCTTGGGACTCGGATCCTCGATGTGTACCCTTGGCATGGAATCAGAGCGTTTACGAGGAAATTCAAACCAGGCCATTGGTCATTGGGCTGATCTTGGACGACGGTGTCGTCAAAGTCCATCCACCGATCACTCGGGCGTTGAAGCAACTAGCAGAAGCATTACAGGATGATGGACATGAACTCGTTACCTGGGATACAACACATCATGCTGAATGTATCGAGACAATGGATCTTTACTACACAGCCGACGGAGGGGAAGATATTCGCAGAGATATGGCTGTGGGCGGGGAGCCCTATATCCCCCACGTTGAGGCTCTAGTTAACCGGGGCAAGCCAATCTCGGTATACGAATACTGGCAACTCAATAAGCGCAAACATTCGCTGCAAAGGAAATACTTGGATCAATGGAATGGTACTCGGTCACCTTCTGGCAAACCTGTTGATATTGTGCTGAGTCCAACGTTGCCACATACGAATATCCCTCACCGCAAGACACGCTGGGTTGGATATACTAAGATCTGGAATTTCTTAGATTATCCAGCATTGACTCTTCCTGTCGATCAAGTCAGAGCCGAGGAAGATAAACCACCTGCATCTTATAAGCCGAGAAATACTTTGGATGAATGGAATTGGAATCTTTACGATCCTGGCCAGGTTAATGGCTACCCCGTGAGCCTGCAGATCAGCGCAAGGAAATTAGAGGAAGAGAAAGTTCTTGGAGCTGCTGTAGTAATAGAGAAAGTCTGGGGAAAGCAACAGAATACTCGACCATGATAGCTCCTAATATAACTATCTTACGATTTATTGTGCCATAGATTGACTGAACTAATATCATAGGGAAGAAGAGAAGAAAGCGTAAATCGTTATGAAGATTGAGTCTATAAGCCCAAGTCTTTGTAAATGTCCAGTTTAACCACCAACGCCGTTTGAAAATGCTGCAATCTAGAACATTTTGTTTTAGGCCTTGGCAGGTTTGAATAGTTCGGGCTTCATGTTGATCTTGCAAAGTTTGGACACACAGCCGCTTAGCTGAAGCAGCGATTGCACACCATCTAAGATGCGCATGTGAGTAAATCCAATCTCACGAATAAATTCGAGTTTTGAGTGCTCGGAGAGCGTAGGGATAGTCTTGGTCACTCGGAACATGGTGCTTATAATATCGTGAGACGAATATCCCAGAGTCCTACACCAAGTTAGTCCCTGGAGATGCAACTATATCATTGTAACTGCCAAGAAACTCACCATAATTCGTTTAAGGTTTCCAAGGCGGCGTCTACCTTGCCCTCCCAACAGGCCTTGATCATGGCCTGAACCTTCACTGGGTGTGGGCTGTCAACGACTCGGAATACATTATCACCGCTGACGAAGCCAAATCCAGACCAGGTACTCTGCAAATTATTGATGGCCTGGCGCATATCACCTTCGGCGCTGAATACCAAGGCAGCAATACCGTCTTCAGCGTGCTCGACCTTCTCTGCCTCACAGATCTGCATCAGTCGTTTGACGACTTGGGCGTCAGTCAAGCGCGCATAACGAAGGATGGCGCAACGTGATTGAAGGGGCTCAATGATCTTGTTCGATTGATTGCAGGCGAAGGCGAATCGGGTAGTATTCGAGTAAATCTCCATGGTTCGTCGAAGAGCCTGTTGAGCACCAGGGGTCATGCTTCGAGTCGTTAGACAACATCATTAGATTGATCATGGTATCAATGCACTCACCTATCAGCCTCATCTAGGATTACAAGCTTGTGACGACCTTGAGGCAAGGTGACTTTCTTTTGTGCGAACCCTTTAATTCGGTTACGGACAACGTCGATACCTGCATATAAACCATCAGCAATGAACTCACAAGTAATATCAGAAGCATGAACCGCAGGGGATCCCGACCTCGCTCATCACTCGCATTCAATTCCAGAACCGCCTCCTTGTACGAATCTCCCAGCAATTGACGAGCAAGACACAAGACCGAGGTTGTCTTTCCGATACCTGGCATCCCAGATATGATCACATGAGGCATATTCCCATCTTTGGCGATGATCTTGAGACGCTCAATTGTCTCGGTATTTCCGACCACATCGTCGAGGAAGACGGGGCGATATTTCTCGACCCTGGCAGCGAGAGTCAGTGTGAATTGCATATGCTGCGTCTGGCGTGAGCTCACCAAGGAAGTTCGTAGTCTGTAGGAGCACCAGAATTAACAGCTTTAGCACCTTTACTGGCGCTGGACGAAGACTCAGCCTGAACCATAGTGGCGGTGATGTTTGGAGGATGAGTTCGCGGGGACGCGAAGAACAAGAACGCGTTTCCGCGATAACCTATCAGAGAGAGGCCTGTGCTTATTAACGACAGCGGCGTTCAGCATCTTCAAGGCAATGCGATAATAAGGAAATATTCCTCTAATTGCGTGAATGACTTTAGAACACTGAAAATCTAGAAATCCTTATTGTATTTAGAATAGGACAGCTGCTGGGACCTGCTGGACAATTTCCACTGAAATCTAATCGGCGCCCACCGTCTTCAACCTCCGCCGCATTTTAACCCTCAATAACATTCTTCAATATTCTTAACAGGCTCCCTCTCCCCAGGCGAGGCCATACCTCGTCTTTTGTTGCACTGGGTCCCCAGACACATCTGGGCATACCTTTCATTCCCTCCAAATTCAATCCAAACTCGGCCGCTCCCCGGAATTGCCAGTTTGTTGATCCTCGTCGCGTCGCACCGTTCCATAAAGTCATAACTCACACTTCGAGCGCCATACGTTGTCAATAAACCACTCGATATGGCATCTAATCAGGCTTCTGTCCGCCGCAGCCTGTTTCACCAGAACTTAAGCCGTCGTCCCGCCTCTACAGGGCCCCCGGCTGGTACCGTGCCACCCATTGGCCCTGGCCTCTCTGCTCGTCCAGCGAATCGCCTGAAACCTACTGTGTCCGACTCTTCTTCTTCCTCCTCCCGAAACATCAAGATGGCCGAAAATAGAGATATTGTCGTGCGGGATAAGAATGGGGCCTACAAGCTGGACATGCCCATGTTGCCAGGCAATGGCTTGGCAAACGACGATGGGGAGGAACTGAATGAGACTGAGACAGAGGAGGGTGAATCAGGCTTCGATTCTTCTGAGACTAAGAGGAAGAAAGAAAGTATGGCAGTGTGAAGATTCTGCTATGGGGAGTGTAGAGCTGACAGTTGGTTTAGAATTCGAGGCTGCCCTAGTTGATATGATGATCCGTCATCGGAACCGACAATCAAGTGGTGAACCAGATGGTGAGGAGATTCTCTGGGGATATTTCTACAGATTTGTTGCTAATATCATCTTATAGAAATTTTGGATATTGTCCACCAAAGTCTTCTCAAGAAGGTCAACTCTCTGGATGACGACAATTGGATGTTTGAGCCAGAGAAAGATGTGCGGTTGTAATCGAAGTTTCGAATGCTCTGCTCTGCATAGTTTCATTTGTCATTACATGATTCATTGGATATATCCACCTTCCCACGATACCTATCTCCATTGTCGGAATGTCGAGTCAGGACATAGCGCGCCAAGCGTCTAGTCCAGTTCCATGCTCGAAGGTGGCGCCTCAACCTTCTTTGCTCCAGACCTGGATGGAGCGCCCCGTCGGCCTCCCGAGTTGTCCTGTCCACCGAAGAACATGCTGCCCATCATATCCAGGAGTGGGTTACCCTGACGGGGAATTTTGATGGAGAAGTACTGCTCACCAATTTGAGCCAGTGCGTCATCCCAAATGCCTACCTCCTGGATCTGTGCTGCATAGTGTGTGGTCAATTGTCGGAATAGATCTGCACTGCCCCGTTGAATGGCAAGAAGCAGCAAGCTAAGGAAATTGAGCAGCGGCAAGGCTGGATAAACGCGGACCTCGGTGTTTGCGCTGCTCACATCCTGCGAGCCAAGGGATGAGTTTGCGGTTGACAATCGGGAAGTGAAAATGAGCAGCGCCTTGTTTGCGCTGCGGATGTTCCCGGTGGTGAGGTATGGAAAGATGGCTCGGGAGGCATATAGCGCTGCGGTGTGGGGATCGTCATGCGTGTACCACTCGTACTCGAGCTTCGCCAGCGTCTCTGCTGACTCCGAGGAGCCCAAAATCAGATGCTTCTCGGCATCGTACGGTTCATTATCTGGTTAATTGGGCATTAGACAGGCGACGGGCAAATGGTACAGCGTCGGAGAGAACACGACCAACCTTCAGCGTAGACAGAACCTGCTGCATGATGTAAATCAGGATCTCCACGTTCCAGGGGCCCGAATTTTCCGCTCCAGCCAATGATTTCCTGGATGTATCGCTTTCGTGTAGGCTCATCAGACGGGAACTCGCGTAATAGCTCGATGAGGCGCTCTGTTACAGAAGATTGTAAGTCAATAGGAAGTCGCAAGCAAAGCTATGCTTCGACGGGGTACTCACTCTTGCGAGTACGGCTTTCGGCATCATCTGGGCTGTCTGAAATCTCCCACTCTGCCTTATTGTAAACCTCCACCACCAACATGATCGCCAGGTCCCCGCCACTGGCCGAGGCACCCTGCTGAGCTCCAGCCCTCAGCAGAGCTGTCGCGCCACCCGCCAAAATGTCTGCTGCTGCATTGAAATTGTTTTGTTTGATGTAGCGAGCTGCGATAACTCGTAATTGCTGGTGGGCTTCGTAGTAGGCACCGGCTTCGATCCTAGATGTGAAAGTGGGCTGTCAGCATGACGGCTCATTCATTCCCCGGTCTGCCGTGAGGAAGGTCAGGATCTCACTTTTCTCGCTGGCGAGCAATTGTCTTGTCTATTTTGGAGGTCATTCTGGCGTTGGAAGAGGGAAGCACGAGAGCGAAGAACCCAAGACAAAGCGATGGAGGGAAAGCGGGAAAGAACTCAAGTCCAGTTGGAAGTTGGTGGGGACGCGGCTCCGTGACCTGGAGACTTTATCTTCCATTTCCCTCTCCGCAATTCGCAGGCTCTACATGGCTTGACTGTTCTTGGCTGGAGGTTAATATGATCTGCTAAGTACACACGATTCGCACAGATGGTGTTCTGTCTTGAGAACCCCTTACACATTTCCTAAAGCGGCCAAGTTACGCTCTGATACGCGCAATTGATCACCCCGTCGAAAGCAACCCAGCTTCTTTCATTGTCAATACAGCGATTAAGCGCCCTTTCAATAAAGCACCTCGTCATTATGGGTAGCTCATTCTTCGACATCCAGCCTGTGAACCGCTTCAGCGGCTCCAACACTACCATTCGCCGCCCCAGGGTGAGTACGAATCATGAATATCAATGTACCCGAATATAAGCTGATTGGAAATATAGGAAATTGCGTGTTTCTCCTATGACCAGGATCGCCGCTTCTCGCTGGGGGATTCGTCGCTGCAGTATTATTATCCTCCTAGTCTTCCTTCAGACTTGAATATAGGCTTCGAGACCTTTCAAAAGCTCGATGATACCGCCGATGAGCACTTGGATGCATTACTCGACACAATAATGGCCTTGGAGAAAGACACGCAGAGAAAATCCGAGGCTGATATTATCACATGGCGTGGAATGATGACCAAGGTTAGTTTCATTCTCTACCAAATGTATTACAGCTTTGAGTCTATGCAGATTCTAAATTAAACCTGTTGTCAGATTCTGGTTGCACCATACGACATGCTGAACGGGTAAGTATACTGGAAAGCTTCAAATCAACGGTAATATCGCAAATTCAGGCTAACACTCCATTCCAAGATTTGAGATGAATGCGACATGCTTCCAGGTACGAACACCCTATCATAGCTCACTATCAAATACTAATTAATTATTTCAGAACACAATGTACGTGACCATGCAAGTCGCAAGTTTGGAGGTCGACTACGTAACTAACCCAAGGTCAGATTCATTGAGGAGAATAATGCACACAAGAACACCCAGAAAGAGATTCAGCGAAACCAAAGGATGCCACCCGGTATGGCATCTCAGGAGCGGATGATGTATTGGGGTATGCAAACATTCTCTCGAGGATTCTCATACTGTTATTAAGCTGTTCTAGGATACAAATTCGAAGTCCTATCTGTCTTAAAACAACCTTGGGACGCGACAAGCCGTGATGAAATCGAAGGCCGCCAGGATGAAGTGGTGAACAATAGCGCCCAATACTGCTCAGTAGCCAAGACCGGGATGGGTAAAGTCCGAATGATTCTTGGAGGTGAAGTCGATGCCGGTGAGTTCCTTAATAACCCTGGTCATCTATTATCTCCTGTCCTGACTCTCGCAGTATGGGACTGCAAGCCTGAAAGGAAAGAAGATCCCATCCACTGGGTCGAACTCAAGACATCTGCCGAAATACGAAATGAAAGAGACATGTTCAAGTATGAGCGAAAGCTGCTGAAATTCTGGGCGCAGTCTTTTTTACTCGGCGTTCCTACTATCATTGTGGGGATGCGTGACCAAGATGGAATTGTCCGTCGGTTAGAACAACTTGATACGGCCAGTATTCCGGGCAAAGTCAAGAAAGCAGGCAAAGCCTCATGGGATGGAAATATCTGCATCAACTTTGCTGCAGCATTTCTGGAGTGTAAGTTCAGATCTTGTCCTTGCTATTGTGTTTTGGAAATCTCACAGAAACTGCAGGGTTGAAGCAAACGATCAATACCGACGGTGTTTGGAGAATAAGGAAGCTAGAGAAATCGCCCAGGATTGAAGTGTTCAAAGTCGAAGAATCAGGACACGGAGATATTCTATCGGAAGCTTTCTCCGCCTGGAGAAACAGTATGTAATGGGAAATGTTCTTGCTACCAGTGCCTCCGAATCGTGAGATACTTGGAATTGTAATATACGAATTGCTTATAATGACAAAAGGGAATTCTAGCGACCAAGGCTACTGGTGCCTAGCTAGGTAATTCTTTAATCCAGGATGTATCTGTCTAGTTCATCAAGCATGATAAATTTTTGGTTAATATGTACACAGGTGTATCATGCAGTTCTCGGTGTCTCATAACACACTTGCCAGTCCTTTAAGGCTCTGCTGGCATGGAGATGGCAAATATACGAACAGAGGTATCTTCGCTAGCGACCGCTAACTCAAATCGGGCATTTGATTCTGCCTCGGCAGTCGTTACTGGTCGCCAAGATAGTTGTGTGATTGCTCTGGACGGAGCCACGGCTTGGTCAATAGTCACAACTTGCTGTGATTCAAGAGTCTCGACGGAAACTCGGTGAATAGAGACGGTGCCACTGTCCTCTCCAGAAGCAAGGATGAACGAGTTTTTGTAGGTGGTGGGCAGGAAAGCAACAGCCGAAACAGCCACTGTCAAAGGTATGGTAGTCTTACAAACGAACGTGTCGTCAGCATCTTGCCAGATTTTCACAGATTTATCACGTCCTGCTGTAGCAAAAACCCTCTTGCTAATAGCAGGGGCCCAGGCTGCTCCTAAAATCATCCTGGAATGACCCTTTGGGTTTGATGTGTAGCTAGTAAAGGTATTTGGGTCTTCGTCACTTCTTGAGAAGAGCGCCCATTGTCGATCACGGCCGACACTGAGAAGATATTTGTCGTCCCCAGAAAACGCAAGGTCCGTGATGGTCAGTGTATGAGCAGCAAGAGAGGGTTTTATTTCGTGCCAGTCTGATGCATCATACAAACGAATTACGGCGTGGTCAACAGAACTCGCTTTGCAGGCAGTGGCGATTAATTTGCGGTCATGACTGACAGCAACTGCCGAGATCTCGTATCCATGGCCGTAGAGCTTCTCGTGTTCCGGCCAGAGAGTATATCGGGCTAGTTGGTCTTCAAGAGGTGGCTGGTTAGGATTGAGCGAGACAGCGGGAGCTAGTACCGGCGCGTTCTCGTCTGTCTCTTCCTCCTCAACTGGGGCTTCATCCCCTAGGGCTTTGTTGGATAACCCGAGCACTGGGATCTCAGCCGTATCCGGGAGTTCAGCCTCTGTTGGTTGTCTGAAGCCTGACAGCTTTTCAAGAAGCTCAGCAATCTGTTTTGGCTCATTAAAGACTCGCAATAGCTTTTCATCAGCACCTGAAACAAATTGAGAAGACCCCAAAGTGTCAATACAGTTCAGGTCATAGCCATGAATTTGCGGTCGAGAAAATTCATGCCAGGATCGCTTCTCGTCGCGCAGCCATTCCGCATGGAGACGGGTAGTCTGATCTGAGCTGGTCGAAAGTAGATAACCACCACTAGGGTCCCATTGAGCACCGTTGGCCGAGCGTACGTGACCGGAAATTCCAAATGTTTGTATCCAGCTGTCGGCTTCGGAGTCATAATTCCATACTCTCCAGCTGCCGGTACGTCCCAGACTCACCACCTGTTTACCATCCGGTGACCATAGTCCGATCCAGAATCCACCGGTACTTCCTGTAGCTGTGGTCGATCCCTTTTGTACACTGATTTCTCCCATTCTCTCTATTGACATCCACACGCCTGAAGCAGTGTCTTGCTCCCAGATAGTAACTGTACTATCAGCAGATGTTGATAGAAGTTGCGATTTTGTGGGATCGGGGTTCCATGTAGCAGAGTAAATCCAGTCCTCGTTTCCAAACAGAAGGGCCTCAAAGGTGAGGGAATACTTGCAGCCCGCAGTCTCGAATCCGTGGGATTTGTTCGATAATGTAGGCTCCATTCCACCCAGCAATGGATCAGCATCATCAATCGGTGCTGGTATACTTGCTTCACCTTGCCGCAATCGCCACAAACGAATGTACTTATCTTGACTAGCTGATGCCAGCAATATATCCCCGGTTTCATTCTGATTGTCCGCGGTAAACGAGAGAGACCTCACCCAGGCTTCATGACCAGATAGTATGGCACGACGTTGGAAGTGGGAACTCTCCGTAGGCTTCTCAGAAACATAGATCTGCACGCTCGTTGTAGTTCCCGCGACTGCTAAGACAAGCGATCCTCCTGCGAGGATGCATAATGCCAGAGTCAAGGGGAAGAATCGAGGCTTCATCGTAATTGTCTCGAGCGAATCACACTGAAGCTTAGTTTCAGCATTGATCCTCCAAGTTCGGACCGTCCCATCGGCCGCACCAGATACGAATGTATCAGTCCCCTCCGCCACAGCTATAGTATTGATCGAACCAGTATGGCCTTCAAGAGTCAGAGCATGATTGTAGCTCCGGGCGTCTTGTGGATCTTGTCGCCAGACTCTGATTGTGCGATCGGCGGAGCCTGTAAGAAGCAATCTTGTGCCAGAGGGGCATGTGTAGAATCTGACGGCGCTGACTTTGTCGGAGTGGCCAACGAGAAGAGCATATACTCCTCGCCGAGAAGAATCCTATTAGAAGCAAAGGGTCAATACACACTATTTCAATGGCCTTGCCTAAACGAAGAACTCACAAGAGGCTCCCACAAGGCTACATTATTGTCCGCTCCAAAAGCTAGAACCCCGGAGGGGACATCCCAGTCCGCAGCCCCAGGGTTTCTGTTTCCCCCCACACTGATATAATCAGTAGTGACGGACGCCATGGCTTTCAAGATGCCTGGAAGACCAGAATTGTGCGGTTTTCTCGCAGTATCCAAAGAGCAAGAGCTGTCGCGAAAGATAAAAATGAGGCTGCTTATCGATAAGAGATTTACCGCCTCCGAAGCCCCTCCTTGACTGTTTCTCGCATTCGCAGCTCTCGAATTTTCTACGAGCTAGAGAAATATATTGTCTTCGACTACAGACTGATATTGCATGAAGAAGCAATTTTATTAGCTTGAAACACCGGGCCCAAGCTATGTCGGATGCCGCTTCTGGAGGCGCGACAGCCTCGATCCCAATCACCGTCGAATTCACGTACATCAATGCCTCTCTCCAAATGCTTACGATAAGATAAATGCTGATTCGGACCTATAGTGGAGGGCTTGAGATCCTCTTCGCCAATGAGCGCAAGCACAAAATCAATTTACCTGCTCAATTAGAAGACGGCAGTCCTTCGAATATCGCCTATCTGCTTCAATACTTGGTCAACAATTTGATGAAAGACCAGAGGAAAGACATGTTTATCATGGAAGACAATGTGTATGTGGAATTGGTCTATGCAGGCTATCTAAGCTGACATTTTGGGCAGTCGACCGGGCATTCTTGTGTTAATCAACGACGCGGACTGGGAACTCGAGGGTGAAGAAGCCTATGAATTGCAACCGGGCGACAACATTGTATTCGTATCAACGCTACACGGTGGTTAAAAGGTGAACATATCAAGTCGGATATGAGATTGTCCAAATAAAACGTTTCTTAGAACAGGCGAAATCTAAGAGTCCAATCCAGTGAGATCTTAGACAACATCCTCAACGTGTTCTTGCAGGATGCGTTCCGGCTCGCGAGGGGTGCGAAGGCCACTCGGAGTAGTAGCTCCCTGGGGGCTGTTTAATCCTTGTATTGGAGAGACAACACCACTTGGTGGAACTGGGATTTTCAAATCTTCCGGAGATGCAGGCACGATTTCTTCTGGGAGCCCAGGAATGTGAATTCGGCGTGCTTCATTCTGGTAGCTCTCTGGGATGATCTACATTTTAATGATTAGCTTAATATCTGTCTAAGGGATTCCACTAGAAACTCATACCTCAATGATTTCATCTCGAGGGAAATCCAAGAATGGAATATCGGCGGCGTTACAAGCCATCAGATACCCGTACAAAACCCTCAGAACACTTTCGTGTGCAATGATAAGCAGATCGTTCTGTTCACGTTCTAGCTCTAGAATTATTGGCTCGAGGCGAACAGCCAGGTCATGATAAGACTATAATGGTCAGCTTCATTTCTCCCGGGTGAATTCTTCGGGCAAGAATGAACTTACCTCTGCACGAGGATACCTATGGTGATAAGGGTCAAGCTCATGTTTAGAAACCTCATCTGCAAACTCAAGTCGAATGCGCCTTTCAGACATTTTTTCGCACACCCCTGGATTAAGTTGGCTCATCTGGGATCGCTGCATGACCTTGTAACCGTTCTCATAGAGATACTTGGCAGTCTCTACAGTTCGACGCCGTGTGGACGTCCACACTTTGAGAGGCCGCATTTCATAACCTGTTTCACCCTGCTCACCCACGGCTCTCTTTTCGCTCTCTCGGTGCGCCAGAAGACATTCAGTCATTTTCTTAGCATAGTCCTCTCCTTGCTCAGAAAGAGAGGCGTCTGCTTTGTAAGAGTCTGCTTCTTGAGAAACTCCAGCCTAACAAAAATTAGTTCCCAATTTCTATTGCGTAGTTTTGAGGCCAGTCTTACCCGAGCAAAATAGGTTCGGCGGGACTTGATGTGGAGATTAAGCAGATAGAAAACAATACGATTGGACAAATAACCAAAGCTTTGGTTATTGACAATCAGACGCTCTCCAGCATTGATCATCTGTAGATAGCGTGAGAAAATTGGGTAGGGCGACATGTCAGGGTCTACTAACCTTAATATAGTTCAACTCCTTTTCTTCCATGGTATGAAATTGAGGAATGCGAGAGGAAATTCGAGTCAGGTAATGCTTGACTGCATCTTCTGGATCCCATGAAACATACTATTTCTATGAGTTTGCTATCATCATCGTATCACTCGCGGTTATCACTTACGTCTGGAGAGGAAATTTTGACTCGCCGAACATTCTCTTCGATGATACGCTCGTCGTCACACAATGATTCAATAAATAGTGTCTATTTGAGAGGAAATTAGTATAATTTGTAAATTTTAAGGAGTTGGTGAGTTTGACCTCGATATCATGCTTTGCAAACTCCTTAGCTAGTGATCGCCGCCCAGAGGGAAGTGGGTTCACAGCATCATATATCGCAATCTGTCCATTCTCGTGGTTCAAGAAATGGTAGATATCTTCTCTGCATTTCCTCACGATTTTTTGACGAAGTAGAACGGATGAGGCAGTCGCTGGGCATTGTCAGCATGGGAATAGTCAACTGCGTTCAAAGCCACCGATAAGGAGGATCACTCACCATTCACAAAGAAATAATCATCGGGCATATCCTCACCCGTGGGGATGGTAGCTCGACGGTAGTCTCCAAGGTGAAATATTCTTGTTTTGACACCGAGCCTACATCATGACAATTAATATCTTTTAAATTTTGATTCGCAAAGGTACAGAGAAACTTCATCAAAAAGGAAGTATAGAAGCATACCATCGGAGATATCTTGCCAAAGCAACAGAGATATGACTGGTTGTTAAGAAGTTAGCCGAGCAGTCCAGACGATTCCGCAAATGGGATAAATACGTTTTGCCTCTGGCGGGCAGCCCTACAGTAATGATCACAATCCGGCCCGAATGAAAGAGCCGACCGGATTCTGTGCTGTAAAGCTGCGCCGGGGCTAGATCAGCCTTCTCAGGTAAATCGTGGATAGCATCGACGAAGATTGAGGACTTGCGCCGGAATTGGGGCGAGTTGGCCACGATTTCTGCGGTCCTGGTTGACGTCAGTTGTCGCTCCTCAAAAGGCTCCAGAATGCAGAGTTTTAACACTAGATGACCCGGCAGTGCTAGAACCTTAGCCTTCAAGTGGACTCAATAGCCTCTGTTGTCTTGATAGACTCTGAACGTGGGCCTGGGCGCACTTACAATAAAGTGTCCATGGCCGCGGGGCTAGACGGGGATGACGCAAACGTTTCACGCTGCAAATCTGGCTGCTTGACTGTATGTATGTAGACGACGAGAATGAGAAGCAAGGCTATTCACCAATGCTCGCAAAAAGCGCAGTGTGTCCAGTGTAGGAGGGGAGATAGGATCTGGCCAAGGTGGTAATGATAACGAATGCGTGTAGAGTAGATATCGGAAGTGGGACCGTGTTATTTGATCTTGGAAACGCTTCGGGGCTCAACAATTTCCAACATCTGCAATCATCCGCTTATTTCCAAACAATCAATTTAAGCAAGTACTAGCATTCCAAAATTCAATGCAGCTATATATCTACGTATATTATTTTTTTATCATATCGAATCCTTACGACCTATTTAATCCACTGCTAGTTCCAGTGATCGCCCAAATCGTGCTGACATAATGACACGGCGGACGGCAGCAACCAAAGACGCTGCGCAACTGGCATTTTTCACGGGAAAGTCTTCAGCTCCGAGTCCTCCAAGCCAACTCCGATTCACCCCGTGGAGCTTTTCCCCCCCTATAACCCTTTCTCATCTCGCCCGCGCCGTGATCTGTGTCGTTCACTCGTCTCAGGTCTTTCCGGCTCTCTTTCATTCTCCTCGTGTGCCCATTGCCCTTGCTCGCGACCCGTCAAACATCGCGTAACGAACACCGTCCATAATTTCTTCAATCCTCCAAAATGTCCGACCTTTCATCAACAGTCTCTCTCTTCACTGAGAACCCTGCTGCTGCAGTAATCAAGGATGCATTCAACTCGTTCTCTGAGCGGAGGGCTAGGCTCAACCTTCCTAACCCGGGCACCGTTGACAACCTGGCTCGCGAGGTGCAGAAGGAGGTCATGCTGACCAACTTCATGTTCTCTGGTATTCGTGCCGACTTGACCAAGGTCTTTGGCATGTCTCCTCTGTTCCGTGTATCTCACGCCTTCTCCATGGGCTCCTCCAGCAGCATGGCTCCTTACAACTTGTCCGCTATGTACGGAAGCCCCAAGGTAAGAAAAGAAGCAGCTCTTTCGCGCAGTGATACATTCTTTGCATCCTGCCTTATATTCTAGAAGCTAATGCATTTGGTTTCGCTTGATAGGTCTTCATGCAAGGCAACCTCGGCAATGACGGAAACCTCGCTGCGGTTGGCAACTACCGCTGGAACCAGGCTTTGGTCACCAAGGCGAACGTCCAGATCATGGCGGGCAGCCAGCAAGGTCTTCTTCAGCTCGATAACGACTACACCGGTGCCGACTTCTCCGCGTCCCTGAAGGCTTTCAACCCATCCATCTTCGAGGGTGGTCTGACCGGTATTTTTGTCGGAAGCTACCTTCAGTCCATCACTCCCGGTCTGGCCCTCGGTTTCGAGGCTATCTGGCAGCGACAGGCTCTGAATGCGCGCCCCGAGACCGCTCTGTCCTACTGCGCCAAGTACAAGGGT
>KZ119055.1:0-11013 GCA_002153405.1 Mycosphaerella populi pn0402 | reverse complement strand
AATTATTATTCAGCTAGAAAGTTGAAACGCCAGAAACAATATCGTCGCAGGGCCAATATAATAAAAAAGGTATAGGAGTATAGCAAACTGTATAATACAGATATATACGTAGGTATTCGTATGCGGGAGACCGGCTAAATATATATCCTGTCGGCGGATACTTCAGGCTTCTGGGCTTTTCTAAACTCGTAGTTGGTAGGCAATTGCCAAAGCACCTCTCGAAGGAGATAGACGAGTACTGACTGACCATCAGGGCTCCTATTATCCCACTCCGTTGATTGTGACCGATCGTGATTTTGAGAAAGAAGAAAACTAGTCGAGGGTATAAGATAGGAGATTTAAACTCCAGAAGCTAAATCTTATATCAGCCGTTTTATCGTATAAGGTCGTATCTGGCTCTTAAGTTTCCGTCCTTCTTGCGCCGAAGATACCTAGGCTCCCGTGCGACAAACGTAGTGGCCTTTCTTCCTGATATTTCCCTCCCCGAGATTCTAATATTTTGTGCGGGAACTATAAACGGGCTTCCTTGCACATAATAAATCCCTGACTTTTCCCCTTCTTGCTCAATTTTATATCTGTTGATATTGAGCACGTATAAATCACGAGATTCTTTTTCATCTCGGTATTTAGAAACCGGACTACCAGAATATATACGTTTTTATATAGGTATTTATTTTATTATCTATATGTAAAATTCCGTACTCCAATCAGTTGTCTATTTGAAAAGAGACTCGAAAGCTCGAAGGCTTTTATTCGCACCTTTCAACAAAATGACTCTTCTAGATGACCAAAAGTAATGTTAATAAGAACAAATATTTGGCGGTAAATCAATGCCGAATTAAGATGTTCGTACTTTTAGGTTTGGTTTTTGGAGGTATTTGATTTTCAGGTTGAAACGGGAGTCCCGCGGCCGAGACGGTGTATTCTCGGGCCTATCAATTATTGGATCGAAGCTTGCTTATATATAGACTGTACTTGTTTATATAGTTTTGTTATCTTTTTGTTTCCCGTTTTCCCGTCTAGTATGACATCTACGGGGTGTATCCCCTGTATCCCCTCCCTGCTGTCAAGGCGGAGAGGATTTCAGCTACACTTTGTAACGTGGGACTACTGAGATATGCCAGCGCCACGGACCCACTGGAGGTGCGCGAACTATAGGACACGTTCAGGGGAAAAGAGGAAATCGATCTTCTTGGATTGTCGCGTCTCCATGTAGTAGTTTGGTTCTTAGGAGACCTACATTTTTCATTTCCCTCGCTCTCTGGTACTATTTGCCCCGAGGGGGTATTATACTTATTACTGTTCGAGGAAGCTGTTTCCTTAGCTCTCTATACAGGGCACCCCGTGAATGAGAAATGGGGTATTGGGTAGGACAGATATGCTCGAGGAACCCCGACATTCGGAATACTGGAAAGCCTAGGCTCCTCTGTAATGGTGGTGTTGTGCACAAACGGATATGATCAATGAACTATCGTGTTCCGAGGGTCGGGAGCACTGCAAGTGACCTATCAGCGTTGTCTGCCCCTTGAGTCTGACGACGTCCATCTTGGCTCGGTTGATAGGTCTAAAAGTCTAGTGCTCATGCGCGGAAGAAGACTATACTTTTGTCAAAAAGCAGCGGCCCACCACATTTAGAAAAATTATAGGGCTTAATCCTGTGGCGTCTGGCCTATATGGGCTCATCTATTAAGTTTTGCTTGTGCTCTGCCGGCAAAGTCGGGGAGCGGACGTCGACTATCCTCGTTATATCAGATATCACAGTACGGAAGACAACCTTTGTTCATCATCTTGGAAACCTAACAATTCGCGATAGGATCCGAATAGTGACCCGAACGTCGGCTTCTCTCGCGGAGATACCTCGTCTACTTCGGGTGATATCGCTAGCGACCTAACAGGAGAAGGAGGCTCATCGGCCTCGGCGCTGATAATAACCTTACTACCAGTATTGATATATACTGCGTTTTTCGTCGTCATCTTTCTGATTTTCAGACGAATATAGAGACGGTAGTATACGCCGAGATCACACCTCCCGGATCTACTAGAGCACGAAAGGAGCCTAGAGCTGCCCTCGGGCTGGATTGATTAGGTCGCTCTATTTTTGAGAATAGAGGATAATCACGTTTTGTATCACTTATCCCTTAATAGGTATCTCTTTCTGCGGTTTCTACGAGTCTTATATACAACATACTTAACTAGATATCTGATTACTTGGCCTGTCTTATTCCCTATCCATACCACTGGAGGGAACGG
The DNA here is from genome assembly GCA_002153405.1 of Mycosphaerella populi pn0402. Taxonomy (NCBI): domain Eukaryota; kingdom Fungi; phylum Ascomycota; class Dothideomycetes; order Mycosphaerellales; family Mycosphaerellaceae; genus Mycosphaerella; species Mycosphaerella populi. The sequence continues at coordinate 8,763 of KZ119055.1, read as the reverse complement.
GAACAGGTAGCTGGATATACTCAGCTTTAGCAACGTGAAGAACCCAAGCAAGTATTACACCAATATAATCACCGCTTACGTGTACTTTAGTACATATTTCCTCTCTCTATAGTCGGTCCTGGACGTACTAATTGAACTATCTAGCCTTCGTCTTTTATATAGTGACCCGCGAAAGCCTCTACTACACCAACCTACGCCAGGCCTACCTCAATTCCCCCACCTATACCTCCCGGATTTCCTCGCGTACCGTTCTTTTCATGTCGGTGCCACCAGAATACAGGAATACGAAAAAGCTGCGCCAGGTATTCGGGGACTCCATCCAACGGATCTGGATCACTTCAGAATATAAACGGTTATCTAAACTGGTCGATAAGAGAGACCAGCTTGTATTTTAGCTAGAGACGACCGAGACCAAGTTTATTCGGAGAGCAAACAAAGCACGCCAGGTGGCCATCGAGAAGCCTGAATTCTTCTCGGACACCTGTCTCGACTACGAGTCCAGCAATCCTATATAGTCGCACAAAGTCCAGCGGCCTACTCACAGGCTTAAATTTCTCTTTGGTAAAAAAGTCGATTCTATTCACTGGTATCGGTCGGAGCTGGCCCGTGTTACAGAAGAAGTAGATATACTGTAGAGGAAACACTAGGAGGGAGAAGCAAAGTATCTCTCCGCTATATTCATCGAGTTTAGCACCCAGAATAATACCCAGATTGCCCTTCAGACTCTTTCCTATTATCAACCATTTCACATAGCGCCTCGCTTCATTGGAATATCTCCCTAAGAGGTTGTTTGGTCGGCGTTGAACCTAACCTGGTAGCAACGTATCGTACAGAGGTTCGCTGCCCAAGGGTTCCTTACCGTTATAGTAATTTTTTAGTCTTTCCCTACCGCGATTATAGGAACTATCTCCAATATACAATCTCTTGCTCAGATAGTACCATTCTTGGGCTTCATTATACAACTTCCAAGTATTATCCTCGGTACGATCGAAGGCTTATTGCCCTCGGCGGCCCTTTCTGCCTTGATGTTACTGGTACCGATTATCTGCCGAGGTACGACTCTTCTATCCCACCTACTTCAGAGCCGTGGCTAACATCTTTCTGTAGTCTGTGCCAGACGAGCCGGAGTTCCGTCTCTAGCACAGGTCGAGCTTTTTACTCAAACTACTTATTTTGTTTTCCAGGTTGTACAAGTATTTCTGATCACAACTTTAACGTCGGCTGCATCTGCTGCTACAACGCAGATCATTAAGAATCCCTTGTCAACGAAAGACTTATTGGCTCAAAATCTGCCTAAGGCAACAAATTTCTATATCTCCTATTTCTTGCTCCAAGGCCTCAGTTTAAGCTCTATGGCCCTCGTACAAATCGCCAGTGCTTTAGTGTTTAAGTTTGTCACTACCTTCTTCGCCTATTCGCCGCGTCGCCTGTTTAAAAAATGGGCGGAGTTAAGCAGTCTTAACTAGGGCAGCGTATTCCCTGTCTTTACCAATATAGGCGTAATTGGTAAGTTGGCCTAGGAATCTCAGAAGCCTAGTATTTAAGTCTAACGAGAGACCAAAAAACAGCTATCACCTACTCTTGCATCGCGCTCTTAGTTCTTAGGTTCGCTTTTATTGGCCTATATCTTATATACCAGGCCTATCGATACAACTTCTTCTTCGTATACGATATTGAAATTAACACAAAAGAGCTTGTTTATCCGCGAGCCTTACAACACCTACTAACCGGTCTTTACCTTGCAGAGATCTACTTGATAGGCCTCTGTACAATTAAAAGAGCTATTGGTCCTATCGTTATCATGGTTTTGTTTCTTATTGCCAACGTTCTAGTGTATATATCGCTCAACGATACACTAGCCCCCCTGAACATATTCTTGCCGTGCTCCCTAGACACCGAAGAAGAATTTATTCAGCAGAGAGAGAACGATAGGAATAAGATTAATGAGATACGTCGATCTCGCTCAGTAGCCTTCTGGCGGTGGTTTCATCCGAACTTCTACAAGGATTATACCAATCTACGACACAAAGTACGACGGAATATTGCTATTGCCTCCTACACACCCGAGGAGTTACGGACAGCTTATTTCGAGCTATATGTCGCTTCCCCACCGCCTATTCTATAGATTCCGAGGGACTAATTTGGCTTCAGTCGGCATGAGATCTTAGAGACTGATAATATTATCAGTATCACAGATAAGGGTGCTCGTTTGGATAACGAAAACAGAATTGTGTGGGCTAAATACGATCCACAACTTCCCGTTAGAGAAAAGAAAACATTATACTAGCGGCATGACACCTTTCCCTTAGGGTTTCATAAACGACACTACTGATATATCATTATATACAATCCGGTCTCGCTTGTAGAATACTCGGATCGATAATATCCACTTCGACTGGTGTAGACAATGATAGTGATAATAATAATAATAAATTCATTGCCCGATGTAGCTCGCTTTATTATATATACTGCTATACGGGAGTGCTATCAGGCCAGCCGACAGCTGAAAGAGGTCGAAACCGACCACACCTCGGTCAAGTTCTACACCAGCAGGAATAAACTTGACCGCTTAGAAGTAAATATTGACATAGGAAAATATTGCAGGAGCGCAATCAGCTTGTCCGTCACCGTAGCCTATCCTTCGCCGCCATAGCCCTTTCCATCTCTAAACCTGTCACTTATTTCTGCCGTCGGCCACCGCTTGTGTACTCGTTCGGGTCAAGGGAGACTGGTGGACCTGGCACCAACCTCCTTACGGGTAATACTTCTCTACTTCCGTTATACTATCCTCATAGGCTTATTCTCTTCTGCTGCTTGTTCTATTCCTATAGCACCTAGGTCGGCCTCCCGGAATTGACCCAGGATACCCGTTTGTACTATAAAGCCCGCCACGCTAGCATACACTTCAAGGCGTGTTAGGAGCTCGTCGCGGCGGAAGATAATATTTCGCCCGGACAGGGTTCTCCGTATCCAATCACGCTTATCGATATACAATAGACATTATAACAAAATATGTGCCACCGTCTGGTTGCCCAGATCACAGTTATATCGTGCCGACCCCCGTCGGTTAGAGAGAAAGCCAACTGATAAAGCGCTCTTTCTAGAATACCATTCGTCCGTTAGGCTTTTGGAACAGGAGGGAGCACAATATAAAGAAAGACCCTTCTCTACAATTGGGTGAGCCTTCATATTAAACTTATTATAGGTTTTATTTCTAGCACACAGTATCGCAGCGAAGTAAGTAGACTAGCTTGAAGGCGCCTTGGCAGTCAAAGCGCGCCAGCTATCTCTGGCGCTAGATTCGTATTGGTTTAGATTTGAAGAGGGGGTGATTTATATTAGTCGACATATAAAGGTGGCCAGATCACCTGTGATAAAGGTGGATCGTATTGAACCCTACTTCTCGTTATCGCCTGTGCAATAGTACGGTAAATTTGGCTATCGTGTAAGGCATCAGTAAAGAATCACCGCGAATAGAAACCGAAGCATACCCCACTTTATTGCATATAAAATATCATCAAGAGAAATTTGAGATATGATTGCCAATTTCTCTATTTTTTTTTAAGACTATTGCTGCTTCTCTATAGTTATATACGTAGATCTGAGCGAATATTGGCCTAGGGAAATAAAAATAACTACTAATAATACGGACAATATTAACAGACAATGCTGAGCTCCACCAAATCTGGCTATATTATTTTTATCGTAAAATGTCTGTATATCACTTCTCACTATAGACCTGATTATTATCGTATATAGGATATCAAACGGATAACTAGCTATAACTTATGATCGTGGCGCGGGCGCGCCCAATCCACCAAGATTGTGCCAAGGAGACTGCAAGTGGAGCTACCGACGAATTCTGATCATGACCGCTTATTATTTAACACGATTTATATTCCGCGACAAGATAAACTGTTTTCGATATCTTGAATAAGGGGCATAATTCGGTCCAGGCCATACCCGTTCGATCGAGCTAGCGGATCATCCAGGTTTGTAACCGCTATACGGATAAAAAACGATCTATCAGATAAAATATAAGAATTGGCGTCTACTGCCTTGAATAGAGAATAACGGCCTACATATAAGAACGGCGAATAATTATACCTTCGTAGACACTATAAAAGATTCAGATCTCATTGTCTGCAGGTAATAAGAGGGAACGAGGTTACCTATAGTATATAAGAATATTAGGACACCCTACTACAGAATTTTGGGCAATATAATTAACAACAATATAATTGTTCAAGTAATCGGGGACAGGGCCTTCGATTATATTAAGTTTATTGCCTTTGATTTCTATTAAAGCCACGTGCGCTTAACGGCTGGGTCGATTAGCCGACTGACCAGGATCTGATAGAAATAGAGTAACTGGTTTACTTGCTGAGTCTAGTTGGGTCTTGAACCTACCAACTTAGGTAGAACAGGAAGCTCAAGTCAGCCGATTTACTTACGGCTGCAGCACTTATCGCTACTACCTAGGTACAGGTAAGCCATCTTCTAGTCAATAACTTCCCCGCGTGGTAATAAGGATCTCCGCACTCGCTGTTCCTATTGAAAATTGAAGTTTGAGATATTATAGAAGAGGACAGGAGCGAGCATAGTCCCGGCTTAGAGTCGGTCTTTGTTTAAGAGTAAGCTGCTATAGTAATAACCTGGAATCTGTTATGTTTCCTTCGCAGCACAAGGGACCGATATACCCGCAACTTTTAAATTTGTGAAATCCTTGAAACGGTTATTGTTTATTATTGGAATATTCAAGGCTGACATCGGTAAGCGCATCTCCCAGCCAAAATAAGATATATAGCAAAGAGAGGAAGGAAATATAGAGACAAGCTAAGGACTATAGGTCTATCGTATCGCCTAAATCTCTCGCGATCGATCGATCGATTTTTCTTCCGGTATCTTGTCAAAAAGGAAATTGCCCTGATTGGACTTCAATACCCGAGGGTGAAGGACCAGTCAATTCTCAATAGACTTGGTCTGGCCAATATAACTCGGGCAAGCATTTACCGGCTATCTAGATCTCTCGCAGCGCGGAGAATATAAATTGCAATATAGCCACTACTTCTTAGCCCACTTTGTACCTGCACATCGAGACGCTTTAAAAGCAACGGAGTCGTGTAGCCAATTTCCAAGAGAGAAGCACCATTGAAAGAACCTATACAAACTGCTGTAATTACGACGCCCTGATTTATAGCTAGATAGGATACCGGAAAACATTCTTGACGGAGTTTATGGATAAATATTTTGCCACTAGTTTCTCTCCAGAGGCTGCTCTATAGCAGGAAGTAACTGGAACCTCGCTCGCAGGGCCCATTGTAGTCTCCAGACAGACTTATCTCCGGTAACCTGGGCTAATCTCTCAAGTACTCCAGGCAGGAGATATGTGAGATACTGCGGAGCGTTCCGCACACCAGCGCGTCGGCCTAACCCTTAGCGCCAGGTCAGGGATAGGCGGTCTACAGCAGCACGGGCTGCAGGAAACCACTGCGATTATAGGATATATACGTTTTGAAGGGCCAGCTATACATCACAAAATTTTGTGATCTGAGGTTGGCGCAGACCAGGACCTAAGCCGAACCATCGGAATTAATATCCAGATATCTATACAAAGAACTAAGCTGATTTCTAATCAACTTATTCTTCTACTCGTATATAAAAGCTTCATATTTCCCTTTAAATAAGAACAATTTATATCTCTGAAATACAACACAACTTAAGAGGTAGATATCCACTCACTCCGGGATTACATACCTTGTCAGGTTTAGAAGCGTAGCCCAAAACACTGTCGCAGGAACGGACCAATAATCGGCTGCCAATAAGCAGCAAGAATCAAGAGCTGAATTAGCAAAGGGGAATAATTACGTTCAGACCAGTGTCATATAGCACGGAAGAAATCGAATCAGTATTAGTAGGTAAGGCTGATACATAGGAAACAATAGGAACAACAGTGGGAAACAGCTTATACGTAGATTCGTTCGGCAATAGTTGACCATCCAGATTTAGCAACAACACCGGTATTAGGAGGACTAACAGCACTCAGGTCAAGCAAGGTCAACTTGATTTATATACAGAGTCTCCGCGGATCGCCCCCTCTACCCAGTGGCAAAAGATCGCTTTACAGTACTTTAGGGCAGAGAAAAAACTTTTTGCTATTTATTGCCTTGACCAAGGGCATAGCTATGCCCTTTGAAGCGTTGTAGGCACAGTAGGACGACCAGACTAGCAAATTCGCTCGTAGCATCTCATATTGCTTCTTACAGAACAAGCCTCGCCGGAGCCAGCGTAGATACACCGGAAAGGCTTGGTCACGAACACGAACACGACCACATACATCATCTACAGCCTCTGCCCCCTCTACGGCTTCGGCTTGACATAGTCGTCATCTCGTGGCCTCCGATCGTTACTTGGTTATTCAGCGTCCCGGAATTATTACGGACCGCGATAACAATATAATCATATGACAAGTAATGGCTCCCGGCAGCGTCGACCCACATACCCACGACATTATTTGGCACAGGGTCTACGACGCGCAAACTCGGCAATTTGACTAGAATGAGAGCTCTTTGTATAGTTTGAAACCTCTCTACTCTACGCTTTGTCACCCTTACCCAAGACCTTACAATTCTGATATATTCTTCTCGACTGTGTTCGTCCATACAAAGTCGCGAAAGTTTCTCGCGTGGTATTCAATAGCGGTAACTGATTTCGATACGTCTCGTGGACAACAGGAATTCAAAATCGAAACCAGTCTCAATACAATCTAGCAGGAATTCGAACGTCTTCAGGAGCAATTGAAATTTTCCAAGCTCGAAGTTGATAACTTGAGAGTCATACTCGCTTTCTACGCACAAGAAAGATATACAATTGAAGACCAAGGAAAGGCTATACGACTTCGGATAAAAGAATTAGAGAACGAAAATCAACTTTTTCGCAAGAAACAGACAAATACTAGTCTCTAGATATCAATTGAGTAGCCGCGTTCTAAAGGAAGATCATACTAACATGTTGACACAGTGAAACCCTTCGATAGGGTTCGGGGTAAAATATTGGTTATTTCCGGAGCCAATTTAGTAAGGACATGAGGAAGTTGGACTCAACTTTGTTTCAATATTCTATTTTCCGAACGAGTTTGTTATACAAATAGTATAACGGGTAATCAGTTTGATTTAGTCGGCCTTAACAAACGAATAGTATATCGTTCTCACCAGGAGAATTCTACAATCTGAGCACCGTGGATTGGCTCACAAACAAAGTCTTCCTTACTAAGGATTCTTCTGGTTCCAATACCGAGGAGAGCAAGGCTCATTGGTTCCGTGTATTAAATTGGGCAAAGCATTCCATCCGACTGTGATTAGTGGGTCCTCGGACAAGGAGCTCATAATGGTGATCCTCACATTATTTTTCTCACAAGAAGATGTTATTGGGATAGAAACGCTCTCAGGAGAAACTTCTTTTGAATTAGGCTTTACGGGAGTACGTGGGTAATAAGAAGATGCTCCCATAAGCTATTCCTTCATGAAACTCCCCAATTACTCATGAAAGAGAAGTTCCCGGCTTCTGGGAGTCTCATGAGAAGGTTGGATACAAGAAGCCCCTGATTTGCTCCCAGGAACGTAACGATCCTCCAGCAGTAAAACCAGGCGTATCTTCCAATACGCATTTCAACATATCTGTTCCCTTATTGAGTGTTCAAATATAGAAGGAATATTCAAATCCTCATTCTTAGATACAAGCTCACTCTGACCACAGATTTTACAGTTTCTCTATAAGTTATACGTATATTCTTTAATCCGCAGCACAAAGAATACAATCCACTCACAGCGCCGTTAGATTAGGCTTTGCGGCCCCTGCGGTTCCCCTGCAGCCAATCATTAACCAGCCTGCAGCCGCGGCTGCCCCAGGGCAAATCCAGTTTAACCGCAGCGGGTGGAGCTTGCTGGTTATTGTAGTAATAAGAAGACTCCTACTTTCAAGATCTAGTATACTAGAATATTTGCAGCTTCAGAAGCAGAAAAGCTCTTGGGAACGAGTAAACTGTTCCCAGGGGCACTTCAGAAGATTCTGGGAACTGGGTTGCTACTAGAGCCTCACATTCAGCTCCTAGGACAAACCAAAGGGCGTGTGAGAGTCTCACGTAGCTGGTGATGAGGAACGCTTTTTTCGGGGGTATTGTTCAAATAAAAGAAAGCTATACTTGATTCTTGGTACCAGACGCAGTACACAGACGGACAAGAAAGGTGACCTCTCGCGTTCGGGAACCCTGATACACCGTGTGTTATATATATTCCATATCAATCCACGACTACTCTACAACAAAACCGTATTGCAAGAATAAAATGGCTCTTAGGAGCTTTCCATCTGTATATAAGGGTTTCACGTATCTGTTGATAAGGAGCGTGTCTGCTCAATAAAGGATCAGATTCACAAAAGGTATAGTCGACTCTGGATACATAACATAGCACGAGGAAGCAAAGAAAAGATAGCTTCCTCGTGTTCAGAGGAACCCAGATACGCCATCTGGGTCCGCGTTCTAGGCTTAGCGTCTAAGCTTTATCTATATCCCTGACACCTATAAGCATACTCGTAGGAGTGAAAGAGGTAGGGCCGGCTGGGGAGTAAAGACGCACAATATTAGGACCCACTTATCATAACACGTAGCCTCTTAGCTGGCTCTAGTTCTAGTAAAATTTCTCACATGACAGACTTTCTCACAAGAGGATATTTCTAGAGGAAAGTCGCTCCCAGAAATAAATTCTC
>MWPW01000760.1:0-11664 GCA_002153405.1 Mycosphaerella populi pn0402 | reverse complement strand
AATTGAGGCAAGGCGGCCAGAAATATAGTCTATCTGGAAATAGCTAAATATGATTGGTAAATGGCCAAAAATGAGAATAGAGTCGTGCAAAAAAAAAAAAAGGATAAAAAAATAAAAAATAAAAAGACAACATGTATTCAGTCTAAACGATATTCCTCCCAAAAAATGAAACAAGTCAAGTTGCCTCGCAATAAATGAAGACTCCACGATAGGGCAGAACAGCGACATCTGGATTTGGCGTTTCAAATGCAGCATATGCACAGTGCATGACACAAATCACCATGCTCTTGCTTTTCCTTTCTCCTTCCCGGAAGAATGTGAAGACGATAAATGTGGCGATAAAGCGGGGAATTGCTCCCACTCAGGCTCCTCACGGCTTTGGTCTTCGGCTAGACTAAGCTGGATCGCAAATTCGAGATCGTCCATCTCCTTCTGGTTGCTACCCTCACCATCCGCCATTCCAGGGGATGAGGTAGCGACTTGCCGTTTGACACCCTTTGCGTACTTTATAGGTATAGACGGAGTTTGTTCAAAAGGTTCAGGTGGGGTCTTTTCATCTAGAAGACTCAGACGGATGGCCTCAGCAAGGTCATCGTCGACATGCTCATCGACAGGGTCTTGATAAGGAGACGAAGAGGATGAGATGTCCCTGACTCCAGTGGAGCTGGGGCCTACATCATCACTGAAAGACGTACTCGTCACGGAACTAGCAACAGCGGTCTGGTCGCCGCGCTTTGTGGCGTCACCTTGAAAGGCCTCCTCACTAAGTAGCCGTGCATAGGCAAGCAGCTGCTCTTCGTCGACGTCCGGTCCCAGGAGGTCAACACCGAAGCGATTACTCAGATGTTCTCGCTCCCTCGCATCTTCGATGCTCTGGCGCTCAATTTCGATGCGCTCGTCTTCAATGAAGTCCTGAAGGGCACCACGTCCACTCGTAGTGAAGCGTTGACCTTCACAGGCAGCGTTACTTCCACGTGCAGAGCGACGAAGACGACGCTTATTGCTGCTGTACTGATCGGCGCCAGAAGAACTATATGACCAATAGCGTAGGTGCGTACCCAGCGACACTATACCTCGAAGAACCGTTGGGTCGGTGTCGAGGGATATAGCGCTTGCCGCAAAGTAGTTATTCCCCACGCCAAGAGTAGAAAGCTCTGCCTGCACAAGGCGGCGACGAGCTCGTGACGAGAAACGCGAATTGAGGGTACGGATGGGGCGCATCGATGAAGCGAGCGGATCCCAAGCCTGTACAAGGCCGTCGTTGCCTCCATGAACTAGATAAAGCGACGTCAATGCCACACAAGACACCTGAGGCGACTCTGTCTGTATCATGCGAATTGGGGCAATGGAATTAATGACATCGGCATGCTGAGATGACAAAGCACGGACATCCCAGATGAAAATAGATCCTGTAGCAGTTCCAACGGCAAGGTAACGGGCGCGTTGGCCAGGAATTTCGAAGCTGGACCGCGGCTGTTCCATATGAGGCAGCATGGGCGACGAGTTTGCAGATGACTGGGAACCACCTGACATTGCCAAAAGAGGATCTTCATCAACAATAATTGTGGCGAAAGTCGAGTTATCCAGTGCAGTTGTCGTTATTTCTATCGACTTGCGGTCACCAAACACGAGATCCGAGATTCGCCATTCAGTGTCAACGAGTAGGTTCTCGTTCGCCAATTTGGCGGACGAGCGGGATAGTGGAATGCTTTCTTCACCTAGAGGGGGACTGGAAATGCCCGCTAGACCACCAAAGAGGGATTGGATTTGGTCTTGACTAGCCACAGGCGGTTCTAGGGAACTAGACTTGGACACAGCTCGAACGTATCTCCGGATGGAAGCAGAAGCATCTCCATCTGTTGAACCTCGTGCAATAACAACAATTGATTCACCTGCACCTTTTCCGTCGTCGCCGGCGAAATCTACTTGGAGATCCCGTCGCATATCCCAACCCTCACAAACCTTCCTGAAATGCTTGGGCTTGAACGATAAAAATTTCTCAATTTCTCTCGTTTCCGCGGCAATCTGATTTTCGCTCAATTGCATAGAGTCAGAGGAAGAGCGTGGGCTGTAGCTGCCATCGACCAGCTCGCGATTGAACGGGTCAGGGTGAGCGGTGCGTCGACTCATTTCCAACAATTCCCAGCGAACAGTCCGACCAGTTTTCCAAGCGAGTTCATCATACTGATCGGCATTGAGTTTGGCTGTCAATGGAATCTCCGGCTGGTGCGGAACGTCTGTGAGATAGAAGATCTCACCCAGCGCATTGAGAGCAGCAGCCCAAATCCGGCGCTGAGAATGACGGCGTGGAGAGAAGTTGTCATCCACTGCAATTCCAATAATGGGAACGCCTGGACAGAGAACCCATTTAGCAGTAACCTGTCCACGCTCGTATCGCCTCTCATATGTTGGGTGGGGACCCAACGCATATGAAGAAAGTATACCAGAAGATGATCCAGACATCATTGCAACAAGGCCTTCAGTTGATTTCAAGACGGAAGCCGATTTGGCAATCCAAACAGAACAGACGGCATGAGTGATCATGTTCACGGCTGGAATTCCCAACTTGGGATGAGAGCCAAGATCCGAGACACCGAGAAAACGACCCCGTTGCTCCGTAGTTGAGAGGAAGTAGGCGCGACCTTGCGGGCAACCTTCTCCATATATCATACCGTATGGCTGGCTGACATCCATAGAGTTAGGAATGCCTACCATTTCCCCAGCGCCGAGGCCGTATTGCGCGTCCCCCGGGAAGAAGTCCGCAAAGTGGCGGAACATCTGATGATCTGCTAGGCCCCATGTGCTTACCTTGATAGTCGAAGGATCACTAGCAGAAGCTATTCCCTGTTCTGATGCACCATGGATGAAGTTCGGCTCCTTATCAGGGTTGTTGAACGATCCATGAATACGGTTCACCGGAAGGAGGAGCTGCGATGTGTATGTTGAGACTGCACTACCATTGCGAGCAACTGCCGAACGAACAGTAGAGTGTTTCTTTGATGGTTGGAACTGCGCTGGCTTGCCCCGGGATAAGGACCGCATCAAACGAGTGCGCAGAATATATTCGCTGCGCCAGGATGCTAGGGCCGTGAGTCTCGCGAAATACCGTCGGTCCGAGGCAATGTCGTGGTGATTTGTCACAGAGCGATAGGCGTCATGCGCGGCCTTGGGACCTGGGAAGAATCGCGAAAAGGCGATTCTCCAGGCATGAGGAGTGGTGACAAGGGCGTGTAATCGACGCGATACTAACGTAATAGCCGAAAGAGATTGTGGAGGCAGATGAGACAAGATGTGAGTCAAGACCTCTGATATGTTTCGAATTAGCATCTCAGCACTCTATAGAGTAGATACATATAGTTTGCATACCGTTCGGCAGCGACTCCAGAGGCAGATAGGAATCACTAGTAGACGGTACCACGCGGATTTCAGGCTCTGCGTCTTTCCTCATAGACGTTCCAGCATTTTCATGTTGGCTTATTCGTTGAGCGGGCGAGGGCGGGGCAGAGTCAATGTCCTTCAGGGGCGCAGAACTTGACTCTGAGCCAGACCAGCTCGGATTCGGTTTGTCTCCGACAGCTTCCCGTTGAAGACTGCCAGAGACAGGACCATCTGCAGAGTCATTTCCATGCTGGGTGGGATTGCGGTTCGCTTGAGATGAGTCAACGGGGAGCGTCTTTTGAGAAACGGCGATAGGCTCGGGTTGCATAAAAACTGGTGAGGAAAAAGTAAGGGCAGGAGCGACTGAGCCAGCAATATAACCTGGGCCAGTCGAGAAAGACAAGAGTAAGTTGATGAGGCGGAAGCGTACGAGGGAAGCGATGTTAAGGAGGAGAAAAGAGAAGCGGGCGATACGGGGAGGCGAAAAGCGGCGCCCGAGAAGCGGGTCTGGATCCCTGCAGCTCCCGAGGACAACAGTGTGATTTGGAGTAGTTCGAGGTCATAGTTGGTCATATTCAGCGCTACAAGGCTATCTATTTAATTCTACTATGCGAAAGGAATCTGCTGCCTGGTATATATGGACACGACAACATAGAATCATATCAGAATGTATGTCCAGAACAACAGAGATGCTCCGAAAGTATGGGTATATGAAGATACCCCGGTATGGCGGCAGGGATATTTTGAAATAAAGATTAGACCAAGGTGTCTTGGTTTGTACAGAGCGATCTACTCATTTTTATATACACTATGCGTGTATTTTTCGACATCATCCAGCCTGGGTGTATAGTTATAGTGGCGCCCAGTCAGATCATGACATAAGCAGATCTCCCACGCGTCCGCCCACGTGACCACGCGCCAGCCCATCGCGGTCTTGCTGCCTTTTTCTTTTGTGGGGGAAATCAGTGGAATATCCGCGAGCAGTTAGTGACAGTCGGTCTTTGGGTCTGCTTCGGCTTCTTTTACAGCTCTAAAGATGCCACCGGTCAATCGTAAGCCCTCGATAGCCTTCCAAAATGACTCGCACTAATCAACATGGCAGAAGCGGAAACTATCCGCATTCTCATATCGACTGACAATCATGTCGGCTACAATGAACGCGATCCAATCCGAGGCGATGACAGCTGGAAAACCTTCCACGAGATTATGTGTCTTGCCAAAGACCAAGATGTTGACATGGTCCTTCTAGCGGGCGACTTGTTTCATGAGAACAAACCATCCCGGAAATCTATGTATCAGGTAATGCGATCTATTCGCATGAACTGTTTCGGCGACAAACCCTGCGAGTTGGAGATGCTCAGTGATGCTAGTGAGACTTTTCAAGGAGCCTTTAATCATGTCAACTACGAGGACTTGGATATGAACATCGCCATTCCCATCTTCTCTATCCATGGAAACCATGACGATCCATCTGGCGAGGGTCATTTGGCAGCTCTAGATCTTCTACAGGTGTCTGGTCTTCTCAATTATTACGGCCGAACACCTGAATCTGACAATATCGAGATAAAACCTGTTTTACTGCAGAAGGGAAGGACTAAATTGGCTTTATACGGAATGAGCAACGTCCGTGACGAGCGACTCTTCCGAACCTTTAGGGACGGCAAGGTCAAGTTCTTCCAGCCTTCAGTCCAAAAAGATGATTGGTTCAATCTGATGTCTGTACATCAAAACCACCATGCTTACACAGAAACTGGGTACCTCCCAGAAAACTTCCTACCGGAGTTTATGGATTTGGTCATATGGGGCCATGAGCATGAATGCATAATCGAGCCTCAGCCAAATGCGGAAATGAACTTCAAAGTGATGCAGCCTGGTTCCTCGGTAGCTACCTCTTTGGTGAAGGGGGAGGCTGTCGCGAAGCAAGTTTCGATTGTGAGTGTGACAGGCCGAGACTTCAAATCTGAACCTGTTCGGCTCAAAACAGTACGACCATTCGTTATACGCGAAATTGTTTTGTCAGAAGAAAAGCGGGCTCAAAAATTAGCGCGAAAAGAAAATAATCGTACTGAAGTGACACGGTTCCTCATGACGATTGTCGAAGAATTGATCGAGGAAGCTAAAGCACAGTGGCTAGAGATGCAAGGGGAGCCCGATGAAGATAATCCTGATGAAGAAGCCGTGGAAGTCCCTTTACCTCTGATTCGTCTCCGAGTGGAGATTTCGACACCTGAGGGGGGGACCTTTGAGTGCGAGAACCCACAAAGATTTTCGAACCGGTTTGTCGGCAAAGTCGCCAATGTCAACGATGTTGTACAATTCCACCGAAAGAAAAAGACTGCCTCGTCGTCGCGAAAGAAGGACGAAGCCGACGAAGCAGCTGCCTCCCACCTCCAAGGCTTAGACACGGTCAAGGTAGAACAGTTGGTCAAAGAGTACCTAGCCTCACAGTCTCTCAGCATCCTCCCACAAAACACCTTTGGAGATGCTGTAGCTCAATTTATCGACAAGGATGACAAGCACGCTATGGAAATGTTTGTGAATGAATCTCTAGAAAATCAAGTTAAGCACTTGATGACATTAGATCGAAATGAGGATGACATGGACGAGGAAGAGCAAGCACAGAGCTCCCTCATGACTGCTATGGAAAAATACCGTACGCAGATGGAAGATATGTTTTCCAAGGGTGTCAAGAGGCGCACCGGTGGAAAAAAGCGATTCAAGCCCAAGCCAGACGGCTGGGATTCTGAATTTGACGGGGTTTGGGAAGACCAGCCCGGTGCGCTGATTCATTCTGATAATGAAGGTGATCCTGCAGAAGAAGAGGCCGGCGAGGATGGCTCAACAACCGCTCGCAGTCGTGCTACAACATCAACATCTACTCGTGGCCGCGGGAGAGGTCGTGGTGCACGAAGCATAACTGCTGGTACACGTGGTGCGTCAAAGGCAGTTACCGCTACTTCGCGCAGTCGAGCAAAGAAAGAAGTGTCGGATGAGAACTCGGCCAACGATGACGTGATTATGCTGGATGACGCCGAGGCAGCAAATGTAGCTTCAGAGGAAGATGACTCCCAGGCCCTATTTGTCAAGCAACCTCGCAGCACGGCCTCAAGGAGCCGGAAGGCAGCAGAAACGACAACGAGCACCCGCCGACGAGGTGGACGTACGGTACCATCCCCCGCTCCATCATCCACCACAGTTCGAGGGACAGGAACGCGACGGGCACCAGCTCGTTCTGCGAAGCCCACTCAGACAACTATCGACTTTTCCGCTTCCCAAGCCAGTGGACCTCGGTCTACACGTACTAATCGCTCAACACGCAATGTGAGTGTCATTAGTGACGACGACGACGACGACGATGCCTTTGAGCCAATGTAAATTTTAATTAGTTCGAGACCTCCATGGGGATGGCGAATCTTCCGCACTGCTTTTTGACCCACCCATGGATTTGACGTGGAGTCACCAGTGCTCAAAAAACTGACATGAATTAACGAACCCAAATTTCAAGAAGCATTCATGAATTTTATCAGCAGCAAGAATATAATGCATCAAAAATATATCCAATAAGGCAGGTAGCTCTATATGCCGCCGGCATGAACTTAGAAGTATTAATGGCGACACATGAAGTAATGCCCACAGGTTGCTTCACGCTCAAGTTGATATTTCCGCATGAATTGGAATTAAAAAATTCCGGAACAAATGTATAGCCATCACCACAGTCGTCAGAGGAGTAGAAATCCAGGGTTCCGTGTCGAGAGGTGGTCATAAAACTAGTGGAAAGTATCACAATGGCCCCAAGGAGGGATGCCTTTGAGAATTGCATAATACTCTAAAGAAACCAATGGCTATTTTAGAAACGGAAATTCTAGGGAGAAATTCTCTTAACCTCACTTTAAGACTTGTGACTGTTATAGAAGGTACGAGTAGGTCTTCTGTAACTGCTTCGTGGCTGAAGTTGGTGAATAAAACTCTGGATTTGTAGGGCTATCAATGTGATTTTAGT
Organism: Mycosphaerella populi pn0402; assembly: GCA_002153405.1. NCBI lineage: Eukaryota > Fungi > Ascomycota > Dothideomycetes > Mycosphaerellales > Mycosphaerellaceae > Mycosphaerella > Mycosphaerella populi. Next base: position 4,286 of record MWPW01000760.1, on the reverse strand, counting down.
TTGATCTCAAAAGAGTGGATTCTTACGCCCGAGCCAAATAATAACGCTGGCCAAATCCTTCTAGAGCCTTGGCAATCTAATTAATGAATACAGTAGATATTCCATGTAAGACTATTGGTGTGAACAATTATTGGTTATTGGGACCAGAGGAACAGCATCCCCAATTATTCTCAGGAGGGCTGTGTTGCTTTCTCCCCATATTGAAGCGTACAACGGTCACGGAGCCTTGATTTATTGGAAGTAAGCAGGCGCTTGGTTTCGTTCATCCTTTTCGGCGGCCAAATTGGCATAGCGGCAAGCTAAACCTTACAAGTGGATAGTTTGTTCGACAGAAGGATTCGCATTTACTTCCTTGGGAGACATACTCTCACGCAAGATTTTCCGTCTTATGTAGATGCTTGGAAGGATCATCATGTGCGGCCGCATCTGTATCATAGCTGCTACCCTTAATTCTTTTGTCTTGGAATTCCATGCCGTAAGGATATTGAGTTTATCTTCCAAATGTGAGACTATCTAGAATGATAAATAGTTAGCATGACTCAGTTTACGGTTTTGTAGAACTCATTTTGGCTACTTTAGTCCCCTATGTTGGCGCCTCTGCAACAAGCTGCTCCAGCACGGCAAATGTTTCAGTCTGTAAAGTACTGGACCTTAGACCCTGAAGACCCCGCCAAAACTCCCTAGACCCGGGGTACTCTTTGAGATAATCTAAAGGGCGTGACTGCTTGTATCTCTTCGAGTAAATCCTGTCATAATGAGCACGGGCCCGGCCACATTAAAGCGCTTCTACACTCCAAAGACCTACGATGATAATGTAGTCACAACAGCTTGGGACAGAGCCACCAAGGAAACCAAAAGCGTTCTCTTGTGGAGGAAATAAAGAATATTTCTTCGACTGGTGTCTATTGGAAGAGGAATCTCATGTTTCTTAGGCTGGGAGACATTCAAGCTCATTGGGGGTAAACAACTATGGGTCAGGGCCTTGAATGAAGAACCATACACAAAGAGCTCTGTTTTCTTTTTATCTGGAAATCTTCTTGAATGAGAATCTTCTCGTCGTACTCATCGTCAATGGACTGTCATGTGTGGGCAATTCATGTAGGAAAGGAAATATGATGAAATCCGACGATAACGCTCTTATAGTAGAAACAACGAATCTAAGGAGAAATCATACTAGGACGAGAAGCATCATCATATAGGAAACCCCAACGCACTAGTCCCAATCATAGTAGATCCTGTAGGTCAGGTGGCCGTTCTGTCCAACTACGTGGCAAAGGATCAAACTCACAAGGACAATCGGACAATCAGAACGGGGTATGAAGCTCATGCTATCTGTGAAACCCGCGCCAGGCACTTCCGATCCCCCTTCATGCTTGCTGCCACGAACCTCAAAAGCCAAGTCTCTTGAAGGAAAAGGATCACACCGTATTCCATAGTCTACTGGAATAACTCTACACTCTACCAAACGAACTGAGACGCATTACGTGCTCTTAAGAAGAAACGGATTGGGAAGAGGCGCAGATCTATTCCAAGGTTGTGCGGCGTGATGTCATTCAAGTGGATATGGAAGAAATTTGCGTCTTCCACAGTTCAATTTCGGAAGAAAGAATGTAAGATGGAAGAAAAATCATGGAATAAATTGTGGTATATAGCTGCATCCGTTCTCCGAAAATGCCTTAATAGAAATCCCACTCCAATAAGCCCGGAATGACCCAAAAAACGCCGATAAACAAACACGCCAAAAAACAGACCGAACGCAACGCACGCCAAACACAACACGAAACACATAACACACATCACACGTAACACATGACATAACACATAAAATACAGATATACATAGAACAGTTCATCAAGTTCATGTAACGGAAATTCGTCTAATCTATACAGCTCACGTTCTATGTGACGCAGCTGCATCTACGAAAATTTGATATCGACAGAACGGACAGAAACTTTTGCAAATATGACATCAAGGAAAAACATGGCATGCGTAACATAATACGACGGCGCTTTTTGCTGGTATCCCAGTCGTGGACAATATGAATAAACAAATGGTTTAAGGAGCCAAGACCAGGGCCAGTAGCGCCATGCGGCAGTACAAGCCATATCTCATCTGTGAAAATGTTAGCGAGCAGTCCAGAAAATTTGGGAAATGAATAGATCGTACCTGGCGGAAGTAAGCAGACCGTTGGTCGAAGTCCACTTCGGGGGAGATCTCTGCATTGCGGGGCAGAGGGTGCATGACAATCATGTGGCTCTTAGCGTGCTTAAGCAGAGCGTTGTCAATGATGAAGCTATCCTTCAGGCGCTCGTATTGGGTAAGATCGGTGAAGCGTTCCTTCTGCACACGAGTCGAGTACAAGATGTCGGAGGCAGCAACAATCTCGGGAGTCAACTGTTCGCTTTCGCCAATCAGCTGGCCAGAGGCGACGAGCTGCGAGCGGACCTCCTCGGGAAGCGCCAGCTCCTTAGGAGAGACGAGCTGGACCCGAACATCGTAGAACTGAAGCAGCTTGATCAGAGAGTGGATGGTACGGCCGTACTTCAAGTCACCAGTAAAGGTGATGGTGAGGCCAGTGACAGTTCCCAGCTCTTCGCGGATGGTGAAGAGATCAAGGAATGCCTGAGTTGGGTGTTCAATGGATCCGTTGCCACCGTTGATGATAGGCACCTGGGAGAACTTGGCAGCGACCTCCGTGCTCTTGGGATCAGGGTGACGCAGGACAATGGCATCGGTGTAGCATCCAAGAGTCCGCAGAGTGTCCTGGAGGCTTTCTCCCTTCTGGGTAGACGAGTGCTCAGTGGAGATGGGGACAGTGCGACCGCCAAGGCGCTGCATAGCAGCATCGAACGAAGCAGAGGTGCGAGTCGAAGGCTCGTAAAAGAGGGTGGTCAGGACACGGCCCTTGAGGACGTCAAGAACACCATGACGTTGAACACCAAGACGCATCTCCTGGGCGACAGTGAAAAGCAGGTGAAGATCGGCACGAGTGAACTGGTTCACGGACAACACATGCTTTTGACGGAAGGGAGAGTGAGAAAGCATCTCGTGCAACGAGGATGATACCTGAGACGACGGAGCGTACATAGGAGGGCCAAGCTCACCGACAGCTGGGATGTTATCAATGGCACGAGCCCGACGGTTGGGTGTACCAGAGATTGATGCCTGTCGCTCGAGGGCACTCTCGGGGCGAACCATAGGGGTCTGGGGCTTCTGCACGGGGGACGTGGGAACAATGCGATGAGATGACATGTCCACACCCGAGGGGGCATCAGCAATAACATCGCCACCAAGGCAGGAAGTCTTGCCTTGGAAAGTGACACGCTGCACGGACCCACGCATCATCTTACCGTTGAAAGGCGACCAGCTCTCGCCCTGGAAAAGGTAAGGGCGATCGATCTCAATCTCAAGCGATGAATCGGCCTGATCGTGAAGTTCAAAGATCTTCTTCGGGTTCTCATACAGGCGAGCAGTGACGTCCTCGACGGTGAGACGGCCCTCAGCCACAGCAGTGAAGAGCAAAGGAAGAGACTCCGCAATACCAACGGCAGGGGAAGCATCCTTGCCAGCGAGCTGGTAAGGAATGCTACCAATAGAGAAGACATCAAAAGTGCTCAAGTAGCTCCAAAGAGCCTTTTGGTCTTCGACAGTAGGCAATGCCGTGCAAGTGGGGAAATCGCTCTGAGAAAGGAAGAGACAGAAGATAGACACATCACAGGTGACCTTAAGACCCTTCTCCTTGCTTAGTGCAATAAGCTTGATATCCTCCTTGGAGGTCACGCTCATAACATGAATGTTGCGGCTGTGGAGGCTGGCCAACAGCAGGATAGAAGCAAGGTCAGTGCCCTTGGCATCAGTGATCAAGGGCTTGCTGGAAGGCCAAGCGCCAAAGTGGTTGGTCACCGTGGCGACCTTGTTGATATTGCCTGAAAGGTGATTGAAGGGGATGAAGAGGGATCCAACTTCACTCGTGACCTGTGTGATCTGGTCGGAGTTTGTGGCAGTAGCAGCAACCGAAATGTTGAAGTCACAGTACGATTTATCTTGAGCATTCTGCTGAACAATTTTTAGGTCACTAGCCTCTGTAACAGAGCTATTCACACCCACGGGCATGACACGGATCATGCTGAAACCGGCACCAATCGAAGCCTTGGTAACAGCTTCGAAGTCCTTAGCACCGGCGTTGGCCAGGCCTGGAACAAAGGCAGCAATGTTGATTAAACCAGGCAAAACGACAGTGCGGTGGCTAGTCTGGAAGTCACTGGTCTGGATATTCAGAGGGTAGT